>JAZGTJ010008936.1:0-20208 GCA_036877575.1 Botia almorhae | reverse complement strand
TTTTTTCACTTTCATCAACTTTTAATTTCTACAGATAAATCGGTATTGTAGTTTTTAAAAATAATAAAAAAGTGCTCTCTGTTTATATTTCACATAATTTTGTTACGTTGCCTATATGAAGCCTGTCCGAAATGGTCTCCGGGATACCTCAGTGCGCAAACGCTGCCTGCAACGTCGTTTGGTGTGTTCGGATGCTTGCAGACCGATCGGTGTCTCACTAGACAAGCAGTGCATGCTGGTTAGAAATTTTGTCCGCCTTAAGACAGGGCAGATGCCATTTCACTGTGACGTATAGTATTAAAGTAGATTCTAGAGCAGACGGCTAGCTCAGCCAACGGAGCATTATTATTGTGCATACAATAGTAAAGTAAATATACAATAAAATAAACATACAATAAAGTGCTGTCATACGCCAATCGGTCTGTGCAGTGCCGTGCACAACTGTGTAAAATGTCTCTTTAAGTATCCGCACTTGTCAGGGGTTTTGCAACACTTATGGGCATCTGTTATTAAAGATACATCTAAAATCTAATCTAAATTAAACAATATATTTCTAATATATTAACAACATATTTTTACATGTTAAAACACCTAAGGAAGCAGGTTAAGGAGGTGACGAAAAGACATTGGACTCAATATTGTGACTAATTAAACCCACTGCTTCTCACTGAATAAAATCGAATAGCTGAGTATTTTAAAAGTTTTGTATTTTGTTTTGACAGTTAACATTGCCTTTGCATGTATGACTGTCACTCGGCTTTTTGAATTAGAACTTGCATACAGCCACTACAAAACTGTTCACAAGGTTCTAGGGATTTGATTTTGTTTGTCATTTTTGAAATAAATATGTATATATAAAATCCAATGATGTCTGTCCTCTGAATGTGACCTACAATCTCTGATTCCTCTCTGTGGCAATGGGAAAGTGATTATTTACAATGACAGCAATAAAACATTGAAATGTTCACAAAAAATAAATTGAAATAAATGGACGTATGTCAGCTTGATGAACACATTTTTATTTGGATATTTCTATCATATGATGGATGAAGCAGCAGTGAGTACCAGTGTGACAGTATTTAATAGTAACCAGATACATTGTGAATTATATTTTTACAAAACTATAGTGAAAACATAAAATTGTCATGCAGTGCAATAAACCAGCTTCTTTTCTCTGCAAACAATACCATGAAAAAAAATATATTGATTTAGGCAATAGGCATTTAGGCAAAAAATATAACAAATTGTAAGCAGGTGTCTATATTAATTTCAATATCAGCAATAGATTATAGGTAGGGTGATCCTCCTAAGATGCGGTGCTGCCCCAACATGCAACACAATGTGACGTACGGTTACATTCTATAGAACTTATCACACATATTAATATGGCTGCTTATGAGGTTTTTTTGCATTTTCCTCCTGTGGGTTTGTGGTGAAGCAGTTTTGATTGCAAGATATGATTGCAAGTTTTGATGGCAAGATAATCCTAGAACGAACATTATATCGCAGATGACCTTGTAAATCCTCATGACTGCTTGTTAAGGTCAATAAGTAATAAAAAAATGAATGAAATATCATGATAAGGTTGTAAAATGGTAATAATTCAAATGTGCACTTGCATATATTTAAATAATACTTACTATGTTATTACTTATTACAACTCTTTACATTTTCAGAGTTAATATTTGTCTCTATGCAAGTTTTCTTAATCAGATTACTAACAAATTAGACAAATAAAAATAATGGCTAGATGGGTACATTCTTATTACTTTATGGAATGTCTGATTCATAATAATGAATATAAACAAAGTATACTAAAAGCTAAACTAATATGACCATAACTTTATTATGTATGAATGCTCTACTAATTTACTTGCATTGATTGACAGATCATGAATGGGGATGCCATCACAGCCAAACGAACAGCAGCAGTGTCAGCTATATCTGCTAAAGTAAGTTCCTCCTAAACAATACCCAAAATTATAATGACATAATATATAAAGTCAGTTATCCTGAATATGTGCTATTCTGTGTCCAGCTATTAAAACCAGCTGTGTCAGAAGTGTTGTGCATTCTTGGTTCAGGGCATCAGGCTCAAAGCCATTATGATGTCTTTACAAAGGTCTTCAAATTCAAACAGGTAACTTCTGAAAACTGGAAACACATTCAAGTCACATATGACCATACAGTGTTAATTGTATCACACAGTGTTATGTTTATTCCAGGTCAATGTGTGGAGTAGAAGGAGAGAAATGGCTGAACGGTTTGCGGATAATCTCCAGGCTAGGGTTAGGGTTTGTTCGTCAGTGAAAGAGGCAGTGACAGGAGCTGATGTTATAATTACTGCCACGGGTGCTAATCAGCCAATATTGTTTGGGAAGTGGGTCAAATCAGGTGCCCACATAGTAGGTCAGTTTGCCCAGATCACAATTTTACAGATTCTACAGATTTCAAGTAGAGACATTTAATGTGGCTTTGTTTTATAACAGCGGTTGGTGCTTGTCGTCCAGACTGGAGGGAACTAGATGATGTCTTGATGAGAGAGGCTGTGGTGTATGTGGACAGCAGAGAGGGAGCTAGTGCTGAGTCAGGAGACATCATCCTGTCTGGAGTATGCATTTCAGGGTGTTTAACAACAGAGTTCTTTCAGAAGATATAGGTTGACTCCTCATGATATTTTCTATGTACAAAGATGACATTGTGCAACTTCAAAACATAACATCCAGAAAGATCTTTTATTTAAATAACCTATTCTATATTTTAAATATAACCTATTCTGAACTCCTGAAACTGTGTGACATCACACAGAATACATCAACACACGGGCGCATTTAAGATTGGATTACACAATAACAAATTTTGATTTTAAAATACTAGGCATCACAAGTATGTGGAAATGGTATTAAATTGGTAATATTTTAGTATGGGGAATACAATGAAACTGAAACGCCTGGTTTTACACCACAATAATACATTAGTATGGTGTGGGCCTCCTTTTGCGGCCAATACAGCATCAATTTGTCTTGGGAATGACAGATACAAGTCCTGCACAGTGGCCAGATGGATTTTGAGCCATTCTTCTTGCAGAATAGTGGCCAGGTCACTACGTGATGCTCGCTGCTCCAAAACACCCCAAAGTGGCTCAATAATATGACTGTGCAGGCCATGGGAGATGTTCAACTTCACTTTCATGTTCATCAAACCACTCTGTCACCAGTCTTGCTGTGTGCATTGGTGCATTATCATCCTGATACATGGCACCACCTTCAGGATACAATGTTTGAACCATTGGGTGCACATCGTCCTCCAGAATGGTTCGGTAATCCTTGGCTGGGACGCGCACATCTAGCACAAGTACTGGGCCAAGGGAATGCCATGATATGCACATTTAATTGCAATTGCATTGCAATATTTTAAGCAAAACGGTGGTATTCCTTTGCTAATTAAACCTTCACACTCTGCTCTTACTGGTGGAATGTGCAATCAATGAGAATAGGCTGATCAAATTTAGCCATGAAACCTCCAACACTAAATTAGCCAGTGTTTCAGTTTCATTGTCCAACCCCTGTGTATATATATCTATATATATATCTATATACACACATACATACTCACACATACCATATATCATGAACTTGGTCATTTTACAGACAACAGGGTAATAAGATACTCATATCCTTACATACAAGAGGAACTGATAATATACAAGTAAAACAAGGGACATTTTGAATTTAGAAACAAATAACTAGTTAATTTTTAACGGGATCACTTCAGCTTTATTTTAACAGCTCCTCCTTTTTCAGTAATTATCAGTTAATCTGACAGGTTGGATTCCACAGCATCAAACGTTATCAAACTTTGTCAAACATATATTACTTATAATTTCCTGAATGTTTTCTATTTACCTATGCAGGCTCAAGTTTTCGCAGAGCTTGGAGAGGTTATAAATGGTTCCTTTCCTGCTCATCGTGGGAAGACTACAGTGTTCAAGTCACTGGGTAACGTTTTCCCACAGTGATCCAGAAACTTTGATGTACTGAAGACCAAATAAAGAACATAGAGCATTCTCAGCACTTAAAAGAATTTTCAAAGAGGCTCAAACCAGCAGATTGTGCCCATAAATAAAATGATGTTTGCATTCTGGTGCTCCCAAGAGAAAAGACATATTTTTCTGTTCCATTTAAAACTTCACTCACTTTTCAAAACAAATGTCTTATTTTCTGATGTTTCCGGGAAAGTACAAATGTCATTGAAAACAAGTATATTTGTCATGACTAACTTGTTATTGTCAATTATAAAATGGATAGTTCTGGCCAAGAATGCTGATTGGTCAATAGTCATTGTTTATTTATAAAGCACAGGGACTGTATCTTAAATATTTTTTTAATTTTGCCCCTTGTTTTTATATGTGGAAACCTTTTAAAGTAAACAAAAGGTCAAAGGCAATACAATATTTTAAATGTAGTCATGGCTGAAGGGTGGTATTAAGCATCACACAAAGCCTGTTGTCTTATACCTTATTGATCAAGTATGTTTTGCTCTTTCAAATGCAGGTATGGGTATACAGGATGCTGTCTCGGCCAAACTCGTGTTGGAGAAGTGGAGAAATGAACAGTGAAGGACCTTGGGAGGAAAGCTGCCCATTCCTTGAATGGTGGTGTCTAATTCAGTTAGATCTCTCTAATTCAGTTTAAGAGCTCTGCAATTACGATTAGAGACCTCTCTAATTTAGTTAGAGCTCTACAATTATGATTAGAGAGCTCTACGACTACGAGTAGAGATGTCTCTAATTTATTTAGCGAGCTCTACAATTCCAATTAGAAAGCTTTACAATTTAATTATTACTAGTCATGTCTCCATTGACTTCCATTCATTTTTAATTAGAGCTCTATAATTAATTTTTTACTAGTAACAATTATGATTAGAAGGCTGTCTAATTCATTTAGAGAGCTCTACAATTCCAATTAGAGAGCTCTCTAATTGGACTAGTTAAGAATGCAATTCTTCTCTAAATACTAGTAAGAATGCAATTACGACGCGTACCGCTTGGGGCATTAAAAGACAAAACTGACTTCCATAGGTTTCTCCATCCGATCAATGATTGACAGCATAACAGAAAGTACTTATTCTGTACATACTCTGCCAATGGTTAACAGCTAAGAAATTACTTTTTATCTGCATGGAAATTTAAAAAATTTTATGTGTTGCATAACTAACACCGTCTTCTATCCAATCATAACTACATTAAATTATAGGACATTTTTGTGACCAGCGAGTTTCATGCATCATGCTGCAATGCACTGCAATGATCCACATAGCTGTATATTAAATATCAAATACATTCTGATCATGTAACATAATAGCATTTTTGTTTTCAATGGGGACAAATTACTTGTGTTTGGAAATGGGTCTGGTTAGTGTTATGCAGACTGCCCACATACACAGAAAAAATTAAGGACAATGGCAAATGTTTTTAGATTTAGTTTCTATTTCAGACATTGAGGCTAAAACACTGTTGCTTTAGTGAAGACTGTAAAAGCATAAATAAAGCATTTAAATTGCTATTGTTACACAAAGTTAAATCTATTTGGTAAATTACAATCATTTCCTTTGAATTGTGTTGATAACCAACTAGAAATGTCATGCTCTAATATCTTTACTGTACCCTTACAAGAAACTCTGTATCTTTAATCTTTTTGTTTACGGTCCACAAGAATGCACTACATTTAGCAGTGTTCATGAGGTGTGTGCCTATTTTTGGGTACAAATATTTTATACATGCTGGTCACATAAAAAAAAAACTCTGATCAGATACTAGACACTGGTAGATCTGTAGTCTGAGGGGCTGTAAAGGGGATAAAACACTGCCAAACTTTTTCAACATTATAAATATTTAGATACAGTAGTTAAAATATTCTATATACTGACAGTAATATTGTGCACTTTAACTCTGATTTTATGCAAAATACATAGCAGACTGTCATCACTAAATGGCTGGATGTCTAAGTGGTGTTCACAGACAAATATAGGTTACATAGATAATTGGAAACGTTTTTGGGGTAGACCTGACCTGTTCAAAAGAGATGGCCTCCATCCCTCTAGGGCTGGTGCTGCTTATTTATCTATAAATCTGGCACATAGTCTTACCAATACTACTAATATTTGACTAACTGCGGCCCAGGTCAGGAAGCAGACAGACTGGCGTAACCAACTGTCTGCCAGTTAAATACAAAAAAAACGTAAACAATTATATGGCAATTTAATCAATGTTAAACAATACAAAAGATAAATAATACAAACAATAAAGCTTGGCTTGCTGAATATTAGAGCTGTCTTTACAAAAGCACTTTTTGTTAATGACATGATCACAGATCAAAACCTAGATGTGCTCTGCTTGACAGAAACAGGATGATTACGTTACATTAAATGAGTCAATCCCCCAAAATTACTGTTATAAAGCATGAGCCTCGCCCAAAACGCAAAGGGGAGGGGTGTTGCTGCACTTTATATGAATACATTTACAGCTGYCCWAAGATCTGACTTTAGTTACAACTCTTTTGAAGTAATGGTGCTTAATATAGCTTCATCTGGGGCAAATAAGCAGACTTTGTCATTTCTACTGTCTACAGGCCACCAGGGTATCACACAGACTTTATCAAGGAATTTGTTGACTTTTTATCAGAAGTAGTACTAGCCACCGATCAAGTCTTAATTGTTGGTGATTTTAAGATCCACCTGGATAATGAAGAGGATGCATTGGGTTTGGCTTTCAAAGACATTTTGAACACTATTGGTGTCTCACAACACGTGTTAGGACCAACTCATCGCCATAATCATACTTTAGATTTAATCCTGTCTTATGGTATAAATGTTGATGACATCAGTATTCTGCAGCAGAGTGAAGACATTTAAGATCATTATCTGGTGCCCTGTAAAATACCAGATCAAAATCTGGTGTCTTTAACCTATGGCTGCAAAATCAGCTAGTTGTTATAAATACAGTAGAACAATAAATTCTACCCCTAAAGATTTTTTTTATCAAAAACCTACCTGCACTGTCTTCATTCCTTAATGTAACAGATAACTCTGAAAACCTTGACAGCGCAACAGAAAATGGTAACTCCCTTTTTTCCCTATTTTAGACATTTAATCCTTCACGGTTAAAAAAAGATAAGGGAAAGCAGTCAAATGCTGTGGTATAAACAAGCATACCCACGCTCTGAAAAGAGCAGACCGGAAAATGGAACGCAACTGAAAGCAAACAATACTGGAGGTATTTTGGATAATCTTCAAATCTTGAAATGGAATCTTCAAATCCAATTCAAATCTTTTAGAGGAAAATAATCAACCCTACATATCTATTTGACACAGTGGCTAAATTAACCAAATATTAAGCGTCATCTGCTTCTTACAGTTGTCAATATCATAATAACAATGATTTTATGAATTTCTTTAATAACAAAATAGATACTGCCAGAGGAAAAATCATAAACATGCAACTGTCTTCAACACAAACAAATCAAATGGTGCATCGTAACTTGCCCAAGGAGCAACTTCAATTATTAAAATTTCATCAAAAAATGTACCTTTTATCTAAAAAATACTGGAAAAGGTGGTGTCTTCACAGATATGATCATTCCTGGAAAGAAATGGTATCTGTGAAATTTTCCAGTCAATATTCAGGCCATATCATAGTACAGAGACTGCTCTCATCAGTGACAAATAATCTGCTTTTGTCAGCTGATCGTGGCTGCATCTCTCTTCTAGTATTACTCGACCACAGCATTCTACTAAATAGGCTTGAAAATGTTGTTGGCATGAATGGAACTGCACTGACATGATTTAAATCATTTATCCAACTGATTCCAGTTTGTTTCTTTGAGTAAAAAGGTGTCATACCGTTCACAAGTCCAATATGGAGTACCGCAGAGCTCAGTGCTGGGGACCCTACTTTTTACGTCTGAGAGCAATTATTAAAAAACATGTTAGAGTTAGTTTTCATTGTTATGCTCATGATACACCGCTATACATTTCTTCTAGGTCCAATGAGATTCCAAAACTAACTAAATTCACCAAACTAACAGAATGCATAGTCGATATTAAAACTTGGATGACTAGCAACTTTCTGCTATTAAATTCAGATAAAACAGAAGTTTTACTTATTGGACACAACCCTCCACACGGAACAACCTAGAACAATACCTTACTCTGGATGGATGCTCTATATACCCTGCTCATTAGCCAAGAATCCGGGTGTCATTTTTGATAACAATTTGTCAATTTAATTCCACATTTCCAAAATTTGTAAAACTATTTTTTCAGCTTAAAAATATATAAAAACTACGACACATGCTTTCAAAAGCCAGACACTGAAAAAATAATTAATGCATTCATGACATCAAGACTTGATTATTGCAATGCCCAATAATCAAGACTTGATTATTCCAATGCCAATAATCAATGCAATGACTATTGCAAAATACTTGGTGGCTGCCCTGCAAGGTTAATTCAAAAACTCCTGATGGTTCAGAATGCAGCAGCCAGAGTTCTCACGAGAACGAACAAGTATGACCATATAATTCCAGTTTTGCCAACACTATACTGGCTGCCTGTCAAGCATCATAATAATTTTAAAATCTTGCTGATTATCTACAAGGCCCTGAATGGTTTAGCTCCGCAATACTTAAGTAAGCTCCTATTACAGTCCTTCTCGTTTACTGCGATCTGAAAATTCTGGCCAACTGTTAGTACCCAGAATTTCAAAAACAAGTGCTGGTGGTAGATCCTTCTTGTATTTGGCACCAAAACTTTCCAGTGTTGTTCGGGAGACAGACACATTATGTAGATTTAAATCTAGCCTACTCATAGTCATATGGATTTATCATTTAAATCCCTTAAGGGATTATTAGGCTGCATTGATTAGGTAAACCGGAACCGGTAACACTTCCCACAAGAACAGATGTACTGGCTCCACACTAAATCTGTCCTATACCCCTGTCTCATAAGACGTTAACTATTATATGCCATCCCTATGTAAGATACAATGCATATCTTGCTCAATTTTGTGGTTTCATCGGTTCAGTCAACCCTTTATTCATTAAACATACTATAAACTTAGTATACCTAATTAGTCTTATACATCTCACACATATTATTTGCAATAATACCAATAACATGTCTGACATTTGTTTTGTGTTTTATTAGTTCTGTGACATTTATTATTGTGTTTTAATTTTTATTATTCTTTGTTTTTTATTCTTTGTTTTTATTATTCTAAGCTGCTTTGAAGCAATGTAACATTGTAAAAAGCGCTATATAAATAAAATTTAATTAAATTAATTAGATGTTTGTAATTTAACAAAATAAATTCTATACCACTGGAACAATAATAGAGTGTCTTCTGTAATCTCCATCATTTATATGAATGAATCCCCTAAACCCTTCCCTCCTATTAGAAAAAGTAAATCTTAGCACACTGAAATACATTACTGGGGTTTAAATTTTGGCAATAAATCATTTTCTACAAAAAGGCAAAACAATGTCACAAAAAGAAAAACTGAAAAGAAAATTAACTTGTAAAAATACAAATATGGTAGATTATAATTAATAGATTATTAATTATATAATTATAAGGCAGCTGGAATATCTTGGTGTAAAGGGGAAACTGCTATGCATGCCACTCATGTTTCTCTGAACTAAATACTCATGACTTCATAATAGCTAGCGAAGTTGCGCATTTCTAATCACAATGCAAGAGAGAGAAATATCTGTACGCGTACAGCGCGGCGGGTGTTCCTTCTTCCTCAACACACATTTTCCATCATTCCTCTCCACTGTTCTCTCAGGTGAGCTCAGACTGCTACTGTGAGTGTACAGTCAGTTCAAAGAATTAAACACCTCTTGTTTCTCTTCTTGACTGGAGGTGGGCACAGCACTGCACGGATGGCTTCATCAAACACCGTCTTCAGGCCTCGCTGTGTCAAGGCTGAGCACTCCAGGTACTTCACTGCTCCTGTTTGGAAAACAACATAGGACTTTAGGTGGAGATGAAGACAATTTGGGCTGGGTGATACATTTAATACATATTAGTATCACACATATCATGATGGTGACACAAAACTAAAATAATTGCAATATTCACAATGTTATATAAATAAATGCAAACAAACATTAATGTTCTAAACATTACGGCAACTAAACATTACAGAATTTTTTAATTAAAATCTATTTTGTAATGATGAAAAATGGAACAAGAAAGCTAAAAACCATAGAAAAATAGCTACAAGTATTGTACTGCCCACAAAACAAAAATGGCCAGTTGCCTCTTTAACTGCTAACCTATTTCTTTGGCCATAGCGAGGCCCTGAGGGTAGGTGATAGGAGTGAGTTTCTTCTCTTTCAATTTTTCAATCGTGTCCTTGTCATCTCTCAGATCCAGTTTAGTCCCAACAAGAATGATTGGAGTGTTGGGACAGTGATGTCTGACTTCAGGATACCACTGTTGAAATACAAGCCATTTCACTAAGTTTACATTACCCACTCATTTCATTTATTCCAAACCACTTTGTATTTTATGCAAAGAAATGTGACTGCTGTTCAAGTACATAAATAATGTCCAAGTATAAATATTAAATCTCCATTAAAATATCTGGCTGTCTAATCAAATGACTCAGAAGTTGTATAGAAAGATACATAGCTACAACTACTTTATCCATTACACTGACATAGAAAGGTCTTGTTAAGCATGGAATTGTGGGATACTGTATTCTGTGCAGTGTGCTCTTTTGTACCTTGTTGTATCTTGTCTTAAATGTGGACAAACCGCACAATTTCCCCACTACCAGCTAAAGAGGTTACAAATCGCAGATGTGATTTGATTCTTACACTGCTGGACATTTTGCAGATGCACAAGATTAAAAAGAGCTTGTGTCTGCTTCAACACAGCACCAGCATGCTGTTTTAAGACACTGAAACCACTGGATGAGACACATTTGCGCAATCTGTCCGAAGTCAAGCCTGACAGAGTTTTTTTTAGCACAAACTCTTCCTCCTTTTCATTTACTCTGATCATTTCAACAGAATCTTCAAGTAAAGGGCTGTCGTACCTTTGCACGAACGTTTTCGAACGAGGCTGGACTCACGAGAGAGAAACAGATCAAAAACACATCCTAAACAAAATGAGAAACACAACAGACAGTAAATCAACAGTATAAAGCCATCACATCCTGATCAAGAAAAACTGATAAACAAACACTTTTTATTTGAAATCTAGAGCATGGATTGCTACATTTATGAACTGCAAATTGACTTCATTTGTTTCCCCAGTGAGCAAAGCGAGTGAGTTGTTCGTTGTCATCTATCAGACAAACCTAAGCCTTTTACACTTACAGTCTGAACAAACAAACAGAACTACCCTTATTAGTCTGCACAACATATAACAAAACACTTGAGTTATCAGGAATCGACCTATCAGGAATCAGTCACAGGCTATTTCAAAACATGTTATTGCACTAGGGCTGGGTGATATGTAGAGCATTCACAATATGTCTGCCAGGATGTTGGTAGCAATCTAGAATTAAATAATAGTGTTGGTATTTAAAGTGCTTTTGTTAGCCAACAAGTTTTCTAAAGCTGTAATTAGACTAACGAGTATGAGAGAATTTAATCTGATAAATTAGTTTGCACCATTACCCCCAAGGTTTCTTAGATGTCTGTGTGATACTTCTTAACTTTTTAGGAAAAAATACATATTTTGGTATTTATTACATCTATTCATGTATAGCAAAATAATTATTACTCACCCTTGTATTAATTTTGTAACAAAAACACTGTGTGGAAAACGTGCCATTATGGCTTTAACCGTCATTTTTTTTCTTGCATGACATTTTGATTTTACTTGGCAACAAGGTCTGATTGTACCGTTTGAGGGTAGGAAAGTGGTCGCAGCCTGTCGTAGTCCTCCTGTCCAGCTGTATCCCACAATCCCAAATTCACTGGCTTCCCATCGACCATCACATTGGCAGAATAATTGTCAAATCTACAGGAACATTAATGGTTATACAGTGTCACAGAGACAATATATGCCAAACAACAAAAAATAAATGTTTGCAACTTTGCTGCTGTAATCTGACATTTTCAAATTAAACAGGGTAGTCATGGGGACTTGATCTTATCTATTGGAAATTAATGAATAATTGGAAATGAACGAATGCTTTAGAAAGTAACTAGAGTCTATTTGATCTTATGTTGACTTTAAAAAGCTCATAAATCAGAAGAGTAAAACTTTGATGTTTTCTTACACAGTGGGGATGTATTCCCCGGGGAATGCATTGGTCGTGTAGCTGATCAGGAGGCATGTTTTTCCCACAGCCCTAGCAAACAACAAACAAAAATGTCTCAAAAACCATTCATCAAGCAATACAGTCAGATTTGATCATTTTATATAACAACCTGATATATGCTTTCCAACAAAACAGCACTATATTTCTTCTTCGATAAACCAGGTAAAATACTTTTTTTCTGACATGTTTAAATAGCTCTAAATAGGTGAAAACACAAACTTCTGCCTGACATTACAATGAGTCTGTATTACTCATATGAACAAAAAAGGGGGATTGGCGGTTGACTTTATAAATCACTGCACCACCCTACGCACGAACAGCAGTCTGCCTGGGCGCGTACGTATATGGAATACATTACATGTAAAAGGAAACGCAAGGAAGGATTAGTGTGGAAAGTTACGTTTAAAGAACACTTGAAAGTGTAAAAACAAGGGAAGCAAAGTAATTCAAACAAAAACACTGTGTTCTCTCAGACGGACATTTAAATAAACATTTAAAACGTGTGTTATGACATTTTTTGCATAAGTAGGATCAAAGTAAAAGTTAATGAAGGCTGTGTCTTGATAAAAATCGCTTTTAAATATCTGCGAGCTAAACACTTGAGACACCAACGTTCCCAAATCAAAGGCCTTTGAGTTATTCCACACTAAAACCCTACATAGCAAACAAATAATCGCGGGGACGCATAGAAACTGTCACACATTGTAGAACCATAAAACCATGAAAATGAGACAAACTCACCCGTCCCCGACGACCACACACTTTATGGCCTGCATCTGCGATAACGCTCTCCCGTCAGCACTCCGTTTTATGAAGAAATTAAAGCTCCTGTGACAGGGACAAACAAACTAACAAGACGATTCCACCCGTGAAAGAACAGCCAAGTCGATTAGAGTCAAAATGTGAAACTTCCTATAAAGTCGACGGAATAAAGTTATCTGGCCAACAGCATTCCTGCGCATTTGCTGCTGCTGCTACTTCTGTTAAACAGCCACCACCCAAAAAATCTCAGATACCGGTCAACAGAGACGCATTCAGTCCGGTCCCGAAAAATAAACACACCTTCTTCTGCCCCCTACTGGACTGGGGAGAAGATGCGACGATTGTCTTAGTATTTTTTAGATTTTAGATGCACTTTTTAATAGGCGGACATACAGCAGTCTAACTATGTACGCCTATGTATGGGAGACAGTTTTGTCTTTTAATGCCCCCAGCGGTACTCATCGTAATTGCATTCTTACTAGTAACAAATAAATTAGAGATCTCTCTAATTCAAGAGAGCTCTACAATTACGATTAGAGAGCTCTTTAATTCATTTAGAGAGCTCTACAATTACATTATTAATAGTAACAAATGAATTAAAGAGCTCTACAATTGAATTATTACTAGTCATATGTCTCCATTGACTTCCATTCATTTTTAATTACAGAGCTCTCTAATTCAGTTCTTACTAGTAAGGAGAGCTCTCTACTTCATTTATAGAGCTCTACAATTCCAATTAGAGCGCTCTCTAATTTAATTGCTACGAGTCAAAATGCAATTGCAGAGCTTTCTAATTGAATTCTTACCATTAAAAAATCTAATTAAAGATATGTTTAATTGCAGAGCTCTGTATTTCAATTAAAGAGCTCTCTAGTTGAATTCTTACTAGTAAGAATGCAATTGCAGAGCTCTCTAAATGAATTAGAGAGCTCTCCAACTGAGGTTGTAGAGCTCTCTAAATGAATTAGCTTATTACGCTAATCATGTTTTATGTATATTCATCAGGCATCTGACGTCAACAACAAAAGCGCACATACATCCCTCCGCTTGTATTAAACTCCTGTAACCCAGTTGGTTAATGCGGTGTGTTAGCAGTGCAGACATTTTGAGTTCGGTTCTGAAGGATGCGTACTTATTAAGTGTGTAACTTAACGTTTCATATTTTTTGCCTTTGATTAAAGCGTCTGCCAAATGCATAAAAGTAAATACATCCCGCCATACACTTTTACACTTTTTGGCTGGTGAAGTTTAGCGACAAATTAGAATAGTGAGAAAACACTTTTTCTCAGTGTTTTCTCCCTTTTTCTTCTAATTCTTAATAAAATTAAATGATCTGAATCTTATGATCAAGACCTGTTGCTTTTATTAATATACGTCAACAGTATATACTTATTTGGAGAATTATTGAAGAGAACTAACCTATTTATTTATATTATTCTTTAATTCCTCTGTCTCAGAATATTTCTGCTTTAGTCTTTCACTGTATAAGGCATGTAAAAGCAGTCTCTGGAAGATGATATTTCATAAAACGACCAGACACACATTTAAGTGAATGGTTTAGAGAAAAATGCACAATGCAGAAAATCATATTTTTATACAATTCTACAGTCTGTCCTTTTCTTTTATATTTCATTAATCTTTTAAAATTTTGTGAATTTTCTTAGCTCTTACATTTAACAATACTCCAACGTGATTGAATATAATTACTAAATATAGTCTTTCAACTAAATCCTTGTCATCATCTTAATACTAGAGTAATGTGAATACAATTAATATGTTTCCAAAGACTGTAAATATATTTCAGGATAACAGCGAACCGCGCGGGGGACTTTTATTTTGAATTGCAATTGACCATAGGCGGGATTTTAAGGAAGCGTAAGTCTGTTTTGCATCTAATGAATACGAGTTTTTACTAGCACGAATGCAATTGTAGAGCTCTGTTATTATAATTCTTACTAGTAATAATTGAATTAAAGAGCTCTCTTATCGTTATTGTTACTAGTATCAACTGAATTGCAGAGCACTGTAACTGAATTAGATAGCTTTCTAATTCATTTGTTACTATTAAGAATGTCATTGTAGAGCTCTCTAACTGAATTAGAGACACACAGGTGCCAACACCTGTACATGGCAATTACAAAAGCATTTGCATAAAGTACTTACAAAAATAAAAACATAATTATCTCTAGCCATTCATAAATGACACATATCAGCTAACAAAACAAACCCCCCCCAACAAATAAATAATCACAAAAACTTGACAAGATTTACATTTAAAATCCATTCTTCTGGTTTGTGTCATTCAGAGTTTTGTCAATTGTTTTTGTTCCCACACTGGGTTTAAAAACTAATAATAATAATAAAAATAATAATAAGCTCAAAAGAAAAGCATAACCCTGATGTTATGAGAATAAGACAGAAGAGCAATTGCTGAGTCTGGCCCTGAGCACTAACTGTACCAACATGCAATCACACGTTCACTGTAGAGCTCTATGGCACATTATTTGTTTCTTGACTCCCTCGTTCAGTGCATGAGGGTAAAATGTTTAAAATGTCCTGAGTGTTTGCTGATTATTTGTCAAAGAGCTCCCCATGCACTCTGAAACGGTACATACAGGTATAGTCGAGGTGACCCCAGTTTGACAGAACTCTCACCTCAATGATCTGAAAACCTCTTGTGACTTCCTCCTGAGGGAGAAAAGATTCAATGAATGCAGGACATCAGTACAGTGACAAAATGAACATGCATAAATAACTAACACAGGGTCTGTGCTGCAAGCGTCAATGCTGAACAGAATGTTCACTATAAACTATAGACTAGATTTCAGCAGCAGGAAAATGGAAAGGGTTTTTACACACAAATAATTAAATGTTTAAATTTATTTAGCTGTAATCACATTTTTTAATTAGTGATTTATGTTATCATCTGAATGAACAGCGCTATTATATATAACTAGAAACCAAAGATAGTGATTTTAGTGTAAATTCAATTAGACAGACGGGTTGGCTTTAGCGGGTTTGCAGCACATTTAAAACAGAAGCAGGGCATGCAGACAGCTCCAGATGTTAATAGAAACAACCCAATATTGATGTCCTAAATTCTATAAAAATGCATTTATTAAAATCCTGTTTAAATCTGTGCTTGTGTGATGCTTACGGTTACGGAGAAAGTCTGAAGTCATCTCCATGCTCTTCATAAAGAAACTAACCGAGCAGCTGTCCCTCTTCCTGCTGCTCATCATCCAAACCCTTTAACAAAACAGAGAGGACCAAAACAACATGCTTCACTTTCAGTTCAGGTTCTGTGAATATCCAGCAGTGAAATTCACGGTTTCCGCAACTTTGTGTCTAGTTGTACTGATGTATAGCACAATATCACTGTGATATAACTAGACACAAAGTTGCGGAAACCGTAATTAAATACTACACAGGTAAGTGTTTTTAAAAGCAGGACATAAAATCTTAACGTTTAATATTAAATTTTTATAGTAACTATGATTTCTACTCATTGTAAAACTCTAAAATAAATCTCATCCAGTATTTAAAAATGACTGAAAGTCACGGAAGGTGTAAAAAACCTGCTCAGACTTCCATCTAGCTGTACTTACATACACACTGAAGTCTCGAGGGGCGCTGCTGATGTTGCCGGAAGGCAACAGGGATTTTGGGATGTGCTCCAGAGAAAAAGCTGTAGGCACAATCTTCATGGACAAATCAATCACCAGATGAGCCTTTAAAGGCCCAACAGTTCCCAGGATGCATGTTAGGCTGCAGGGACGAATGAATGAATACAATCATAAATAACGGAAGTTAAAACCAAAGCAAAGCTTTTACATGTTGATGAGTGTCAGAAATCTGAAAGTTTTACAAACCTGTATGATGACACGTGGGGACTGGGAGAAGTACCAGAGCGGCAGGTCAAACAGACTCATCAATGCCGTTTTGGTTTCAAATGACTCTGAGCACCGTGTGCTTATAATTCTGCCCCCTAAAGACAAACACATTCAAACTCACTGACTGGAATAAATGTGTTGCATTTTAACTTTTAGATAAAATTAGAAGATACGGCCTAAAAATGGATGCTATAACATACTTAAACATAATATTCACCAAAGAATTTACCAAAGAAACATCAGGGCAGTGTACATGGACTATAACTCAGTACTATTATTTTGTACAAAAACTCTCTACAATATTTTGAAAAGCAATGGCACCTTCATTTTTACAGAGCTAACATCAGTACTATACCTCCAAATTCCAGAGCATAGTCTACCATACCAGTGCGGTTTTCAGAGTAGAGTTTCAAAGGATTGTTGACAATTAACTGCACATGCTGTTGGGAAATCAAAAGAAAAGTTTGTAAAATCATAGTCAAGGTCACAGCTAATGTCAGGCTTATGTTTGTAAAGGTTACATCCTCAGTGAGGCCAGCCTCCTCTGTGATTTGTAGTACACTTCTGGTGATCGTCTCTTTAGTACGTGACTGGCCCTTCTCCATCTGAAGGGACAGGTTACCCAATATGCTTCTCTCCAGAGATGTAAGTGAGGCCTGCAGTTTAGTGGTGCTCACAAACTGATGAGAGAGCCACTGCAGGAGAGATGCAGGAAGTTCCAGCTCATCTGCTTTGTCAGCTCAGAAGTTCCAGCTCATCTGGCAATGCAATAACATTAGGGTGCTAACAGATGCTATAAGAAGTCTTGAAACAGCTGGAGTTTTGAAGAACATCCAGCTGTTCGCATCTGTCTCTGCATCCCATTAGTCCCTGCACATCATTTCTGATGCGCTCCAGCACCACCTCCAGCCTTTTCACCTCCGCCAGGAGAACATCACTGGAGTTACTGTCAGACTCCTCACTGGAGGGAACAACAATATATCATAATACATCACTGACCAGCAGCTGGCAACAGAAGTCACAGGAAAGTAACCTGAACCCTATAGAGAAGTGACCTGTATCAGTATCCACTGCCTCAGAGAATGTGTCGGTATTAAGCATGTTTGATTTTTACATACAGTCATGGCCAAATTATTGGCACCCTTGCAATTGTCAGAAAATGCAACCCTTCTCTCCGAAAATTGTTGCAGTTGCAAATGTTTTGGTACACGCATGTTTTTTTGTTTGCATTGGAACAACACAAAAAAACAGAGATATCTGATACAATTTTACACAGAACCCAAAGAATGCCCTGGACAAAATGATTGGCACCCTTAACTTAATATTTGGTAACACCCCCTTTTGCTTCCTGTAACCATGAATGTGATCTCTCCACAGGTGTTCTATGGGATTAATCGGGGTTCTTTATCCACCATTCAAACAGTCCTTCATTGTAATTTTTCATTACTTTTTCTCTTCCATCCACATCCAGGGAGGTTAGCTACAGTGCCATGGGCTGTAAACCTTCTGGTGATATTGCGCACAGTGTACACAGGAACATCAAGTCCATCTCTGGAGATTGAGATTGCTTATGTTTTCCCACAATTTTTTCTCTCAAATCCACAGACAACTCTTTATACTTCTTTCTTTTCTCCATGCTCAGTGAGACAACACAAAGGTTGTCAACATTTCTCCATTTTAACTGGTTGCACGTGTGATTACTATATTGCCCATACCTGTTACTTGCCACAGGTGTGTCTAAATACAAATTACAGGAGCATCACATGCTTGAAAAGCATTTATTTCTTACAATTTCACATAAAACCCCAAAAATGCCCTGGACAAAACTATTGGCACCTTGTCAAAATTGTATCAGATTTGACTTTTCTTCTGTTTTCTTTGTGCAAACAAAAACAATAAGCAACATAATAAAACATTTACAATTGGACAAATTTTCTGCATTTTCTGACAGAATTGCAAGGGTGCTGATATTTTTGGCACTTTTGTATGTCATTAAAAATACATGAAAACACTGTAGGGAATTTCAGTGGGGAATTATATATTAAGGGAATTATATATTGTAAAACACAGCAAGGACATATTTTAATGACTGGTTAGTCACTGAGAGATGGTAGAACTAAAAAAATTCACTGATTTTATAGGCAACAAATGGAGAATGTTTTTAATTAATAATTACTTGTAATTATTTAATTGGTCAAACTGGTCAAAGTATTTGCCATAACATTCTGTATGTTTGTAATATGGTTAAAACAAAATGCTTTAGAAACAATAGAAATTGGCCTGAAAAACCCAATAATTAACATTTAATAAAAAGTTAGCTTTAGACAGTGACTCTTAGACCTGTTTTTTATCTTCAAACTTTAACATTAGGAGGAATAATCAGAACTGATAATTACCTTTTAGCATCTGTGCTGGGCATCTCATTTTCAGGAACCATCTTCTTCTGTGGGTGCTCCTGTTTACTCTGGAGCTCCTAAATGGAATACTAATAAGATCCAGTTACCACATTCTCTGGTTTGCCCGCATGGTATATGACATTAGAGCTGTATGTATATTGTGTACAGCTGGATTGTAATACCTCAGTTCTGCAAGCTAAAGTCTGCAGGAGAGCTTCAGCCAGCCGAGTGTTCTCTCACTGAACATCTCTCATCTGCTTCTCCTGGTGCTGCACACAGGCCCAGATCATTCACATCTCTGACTAATCATTATGGCACTAAACAAGCACTCTTTCAAGCAAATTGACAGGGAGCTTGTAATTTCTGAAGTTGTAATATAATAACACTAATATGTAAATGGCTCTGTGCTGGTCCTACCTGTGCGTGTTTGGCCTCCTTCTCAACCTCCCCTTTCAGGTAGCTGAGTCTCTCCTCCTGCATGTCTCCGATCCACTTGCCCATGCTCTCCCTGTCTGTGTGCTTGTGGAACTCCACGTGCAGTGTTTTATAGAGGCTGAGCACCAGGCACATGCAGGGGGGCGGGGGGCGGAGGGTGCTTGAGCACCTGCCCTTTTGGCCCCTAGTGATCAAAGTGCCCTTTTGTTAAGATTATTTTTTGTAATAATATAAAAATAAAAAATGTATAAAAATAACGAATTAGCGACAGCCTGCCAAATCGAACTATTAGTAAAATTAATTAATAATGTTTTAGCTGTAAATAGAATGACCCTCATGATGACCTTTCACGTGACGACCCCACCCGGAAGTTCAGGACGA
>JAZGTJ010008935.1:0-20209 GCA_036877575.1 Botia almorhae | reverse complement strand
CAGGGCCGTCCGTCCCTGCACGAACCTCTCCAGCGACTGCACCCTCCTCTCCTGCTGCAACCAGTACAGCATTTCAATACGGTCCCAGCGCATTTTTTCCGTGTACGGTCGACCCTGCGTCACAGTTAAAACAGCAGGGATGAAACCCGGGTCTCTGAATGCCATGCGTGTAGTCATGAAACGTTGAAATCTCACCTTATAGGTGATGATGTCATTGATACGGGTTGTAATGTGGCCAATGGTCTCGGCTAATTCTTTTTCTACGACTGAAATCTGAGAGTTGATTTTTTTTCGCCGACTTGCTTCCTCCATTCTAGCGGCAGCTGAACCATGGTAACCTGCAGATGCGAGAGTTTGTGTGTACATGAGAACAGAGGAATGGATGAATGTGCTGTAACAGGTTTTAACAGGTTCATTATTTTGTATGGTTTATTATAATCCTATATTCAACACTCTCTATTTATTCTAAGATAAAGCAATGAAATGCATTATATATTTTATGGGTGGTTCCAAAAGCAGGTTCCCTTTGCCTCTTATACCTTGCTGGAAAAATCTTTTGGGGTCAGATGCCTCCCTCTCAAACTCCTCCAACCTAGACAACCACAGCTCCCTCTGGTGGATGAAATGAGCAGCCTGCTCCCACAAACCAATCGCCTGAAAACACACACACACACACACAACTGTGAAAACATGAAACCCCGCATAGCCAGATGTTTAGCATGATGGAACACCATTCCTACCTCCCGCAGATGGTCTCTGTACTTATGGGAGCTGTATTTGATGGCCATGTCTAGTCGCTGTCCCTCCGGTAGACAGAGAGCATTCCAGACTCGCTCCAGCCTGGCCTGCACCTGCTCGCCATCCGGCAATCCAGCAGCTGCGTCCTCAGGCACCTGTCAGAGAAACAGACCATCCGTTAGACTTAAAGAAATATGACAATTCTCCCTTTTACGTTGTTCTAAGCATGAACACTATCATTTTTCCTATATTTCCATTTTTGTCCTTTTGGAGGAGTCATTGTGTGATATTTGTTATATTAAAAAAGCTGAATTTTTTTAAATATCTGACTAATATTTGAAAAATATCAGCTACATGCAGTAACGCAAGGACAAATCAGAGGAAAGCAGAAGTTCAGCGTTATATTACAGGGGAAAGAACATGAACTCACCACTTCCTGTGTTTCCTCATCGGGATTTTCCTCTGAAACACACAGTAGACACATTTTATTCATGACTTGCGGGTATAAAAGTTTAAGTTCAATGATTTATTGAAAGTAAAATATGGAATGCCTTCCAGTTCTGGATCCTTTCCCAATCCTCCCATCTCTATGGTGTTGACATTCCAGAATCCCGGAACATATTCCTGCTTCCGTTTTCTCAGTGAATTGATCCTTTCTTGCTGTCTCCTGGAACAGACAGCAGGCACATAAAATGAGAGCAAGATTACTCTATGTACATCTAATGACAATCTGTATGACAAATATGAATAAAATCATATACATAAGCATAACAACAGAACAAGCAAATGTTTGTTTTATACAAATTTCTGACCTCAGCAAAATTAAGCCTTTTTTTCACCGTTTTTGGGTCAAATATGTACATGTTTTTTTATATACGTGCTTTTGCTTTTATTTTGCACTATAAGTAACATTTGGGAGAACTTTGGTTCTCCTTGGTGGCATCTTAAATGGTCTAGACATCTTAAATTTTCATGTCCAAATATTGAGAACCCTTGTGGAACAAACAGCAGCTGTTGTTTAATTCATACAGACCTTCTCCTCTCCTTCTTCTGCTGCTGTGCCAGCTTGTGTCTCTCTTCCTCCTCATCATCATCACTGTCATACAGATGAAACATCACTGACAAATAATCAGTGTCCTTCAAAACCACAAGAGCAATACTGTTTAAGCCGGACATAATATAATATCTTGTGAAATTTAAAAACCCCATTTACTGTTTACAAGTGCTTATGCTTAATAACAGACTAACCTGGCTGGAAATATAGTTTAGATAATCATCCACTGATAGTTGGCATGTCCACCATTTGAACCAGGCTCTGTATGCTCGCGTGCTCACGTCCACAGGCCTCTTCCTGTCTGATGCTCCCTCCATTCTCTCTCTGCGTAATGTCAATATCATTAAACTTTAAAGTAGAAATGATCCGCTATCTAAAAATAATAACTGAAGTTGTCATTTTGTAAGTAGCACATTCTCAGAACACTGACTAAAAGTTCCTGCAGTAATGTTAGTAAAATGTTTCTTTAACGGTATATATATATATCACACTGTTATTATTAAGTAATTAGTGGAATGTTTTAAAAATGTTACAGATTTTAAAAATATATAATAATGAATTATAACCAATTATAACCGTTAATTATAACCTTATATCCAAGCAATAACATAAAAACAATGTCTAAAAAACTGGACGTTTTGAATGTTTCTAGAATTTTCAAAACAACCTTTTAAATGTTTTTGTTACTTAATGGAAACATTATGGAAACGTTCTAACAACCTAAAATTGTTAGCTGGGATGTCAGATGATGCTTTTATCTACAGTGACCTACAATGTGCTTTGTAGAGCACCAAACGTGTCACATTTTATAGGACCTGAACCAGGAAGGAAGAAAACAGGAAAAATGTTCTCACACCTGTGGGAAATGCTGTAGGGGTTGGGCTTCGTTAGTGATGGGTTGAACAAGCGTTTATTATTGTTTCTTTGTGGGCAGCATGTTGCCTTACTCGGGATGGGTTCGAACCCGGGGTCCTCACAAGACAAAAAAGAGACTTAAATGTTGCCCACCAAAGTGAGGTCATTTAGATGTGTGATCATCTTAAAACACAGTCTGTCATCAGGCCCAGTACAAAAGACCATCACTCACCTCATCAAAGCTGAAGTATTTAGTTGAAATACTTTTGGATAGCTCTTCAAAAACGTTCTTTATTTCCATATTTTCCTCAACCAAGTTCTGATCCATTTGAGTGAGTGATGCCAAGTCGATCTAAAGTTTTACATGAATTATTAATGACTAATAAGTCCAATGTAAACCATTGTAGATTTCATAACGTGTGTTTAAGTAACTAATTCTTTATGCCATGCGAGGCATAAAGAGACAAATTTATACAGAATGTCAAAATATGCTTTCGGAATTAAAGGAGCACCTCTTTAGTGAAGAGATTGTAAACTGGGGGGAACATGTTGAGTTTGATGCTCTCTTGAGGAACTCTGTCAGACACTCTGGCTGCTGCTGTGTGCACAAACGTTTGGGGTGAAACCCCCACACGGACCATCGTTCCCTGTGGATGAGGTGGTTTCTCTGCGAGATCTTTGTGCTTCCTCTTCTCCTCCTCCTCCTCCTCTTCCATTTTCTAGAAAGAAAATGCCCATGAAACAGCTGTAAAACTTGTATTCCTGAGGCACACTTATTCAGTGTGTTTGTACAGACCTGCAGTCTTTGTTTGAGCTTTTGGAGTCTTTTGGAGACATAGCTACACGAGGCTTTCATAAGCGGAGACAAGTCCGTCTCAAAGTCACTGTCGTCCTCACAATCATCTTGTAATAACCTAAAAATACATCCACCGATCAATTTTGCTACAGTTCCCCTCACGGACACCATGTGCATGTTCACCAACCTCTTCAGATCTTCTGTGGGGTTGATGTGATCCTCCGGGTTGGAGGTGGACAACAGAACCAGTGGGGATGGAGGTCGGAAGACCGATCTTATCTCCAGCTCCTCCAGCAGTGTCTCTCTCTGTAGGTCTGGCATGGAATGGCATCCCTAAAACACGTAAACGATATCAAATCTACATGCTACTGTTAAAAAGGCTGTAATATGGAATATTTAATATTATAGTAGGAGAGACTAGAGATTGACATTCTCAAAATTTGTGTGGTAATTGCCACTGGTAGGAATGACTAGTGCGTTCACTAACTACATAGAAATAACAATTTTTATATACGATACATAACATAAAAATTACTTTAATATTACTGTAGGAACGTTTTTTGATAACCTTGACAGAACTTTTAGAGAACGTTAACCAATGTTCTAAGAACGCTCCCTGTTAGCTGGGTTTCCATAACCAGGCTTAACTGCTCACAATATCACAAAAAAAAGTCTTAATTTACTTCTGATCACCTTTATTCTGACAAATCGGTTTTGATAGTCACTCTGATCCTCCTGTTGTGTCTGTGTACTGGGCATGTCTGCTTTGAAACCTGAACAAATACACAAATGACAGCTTCTGATGTCACATCCTGAACTCTCACATTACTTTAAGGTGTGTTTGTTTGGACAGGCATGCATTTGTGTCTTGTCACATACTTGTGTCTGTCTTGTAGGTGACTGGCTCCACGTGGCAGGGCAGAAGGTCATACACGTGCTGCAGATCAAGCTCTCCAATGTTCTCCTCAATCTGAAGACATGAGAATTCGTTATTTTCCCAGCTAACAATTTAAGGTTGTAAGAATGTTTCCGTAACATTTACAAAAACATTGTATTATTGTTATAGCTTAGTAATAAGAACATATAGTAATAAGAACATTTTTTTAAATCTGTAACCTTTTTAAAACCTTTCACTAATGTTTTTCATAAACATGATAAGGAGTGTTGAGGAAACATTTTACTAACATTACTGCAAGAACATATTCTGATACACACTGCTAGCCTACTTTTGGAAACACGCACAAACAAACCTCTTTAAGATCATCTGACACAGTCTTTTCCCATGGTGTGTTTGCCACGCAATGGCTGACATGCAGGTCATGTTTACAGGAGTCACCTGATTTGACCCTCCTTGTAGCTTTAATTCCCGAGACAACCCTGCATCTAATAGACCGAACGTTCAAGCTGCAAACAGATAAAGTTACAGGCTACTGTATGACCCAGAACTGTCACATCACATGACACATAATCACAGGAAGTGAGCTCACAGGCTGGTGCAGTCTGAAGCCAGCTGAGCCGCCAGCCTGCTCCGGTTGGCGTAGTCGCTGAAGACGCCACGTTTCCTGAACGTGTCCATCAAGAGAAGGTACTGCGACATCAGCCGCTCACAGATGCGCAGAACCTCACTGAAGATCTGAGAGCGCAGATGCACGTTCTCTTCCTGGGTCAGCGTGGTGTCATCAAATGGGGTTTTCAGGTCCTGCCAGATCAGACCCAGCTCAGCACCCAAAACCTCTGTCTGCCAAAAAAAGGAAGTAAACACAGAAAACTCATTCAAGAACTTAATACATGATTAAGCATCATTTTGAGACTGACCAGAGCTTGTTGGTCTTCATGGCAGATGGAGTAAAGCAGGGATTTCTGGGTAATTCTATCCCTCAGGCGTTCACACAACTCTGACAGAGAGGTTGGAGAACTTTTATTCATCTCGTAAGATGACGATTCTGAATTCACCTCCTTAGACCTATCTGAAGATGAAATTATACATCTGTAATCCTGTTCATCTCAGAAAGAGAAAATGATGGAGGGAACGAAGCACAAACCTGTCATCTTATCAATTTTAGCGTGGCTGAGACGTGAACGAGATCTTAGAAAGTTCTTGAAGGGCTGGTAAACATCTCCACCCTGTACAGAAAGGTCCTCATATTTGCTGTGCTCCATCCCACGCTTTAGGCAGGCTGTGGATCTGTATGCACTCGTTATTTCTCCAGTCATACTCAGCTGGTGACGTTTAAGACATCACTTCAGTAAGACG
The DNA here is from genome assembly GCA_036877575.1 of Botia almorhae. Taxonomy (NCBI): domain Eukaryota; kingdom Metazoa; phylum Chordata; class Actinopteri; order Cypriniformes; family Botiidae; genus Botia; species Botia almorhae. The sequence goes on along the minus strand of JAZGTJ010008935.1, from coordinate 14,512 downwards.
TCTTGCAGACTGCTCAGATCCGCTGTGTACTACAGATCTGACGTATTCAAGCAAACTTAGCAATCACAGCAAAGCGCAGGTGAAACGTGCGCAACACTGTCGCTGATTTAAGTCTTCAAATCTTAGGCGTAAAATAAATTTGCAAATCTGACTTACGTGTCACAAGTATGAGATATAAGTCTTTAATTACAACATACCAGGATCGTTTTAAATACACAACTTATTAAAAGTATTCAGACCTCCTGACCCGAACTGTGTTTCCTGCACGCCGGAGCCCTAACAACTCGCGTTGCCCTGGAAACCATGCCAGTTCACGCACTACGTCATTACGCAACCCTGGAATTGACAGCTTTCTCTTTTGAAAGGTCAGATGATCATAAACTGGAAATATATTTAATTTAGCCTGAAATAAAAGTGAAACAAAATTACCCAGATGTCTTCCAAATGGTTTAAAATATGCCTTTTAGACTTTACCTTAAAGATGACATGACTACAGAAATTTACAGTTCTGTTAAATACTGTTTAATATTTGTAGTTACACTTACAGAAAGTGGACGGTTCTATGTGTATATATGATAAATGGACCACACCACTTCCGTTTACATTAGCCCCTGTCATCCGGAAGGGTGGTACCTGTCCTACTTCTGCAAATACAACGCCTTGCGTCGTCTTGTGCCAGTCAAGAACAAAACAACGTGGATGTGAGAGAGCTCTCCCGGAGAATGCGTTGATCGGTGCTGTCTATAGGCATTTGAGATTTCCCATACGGATCTATAAGCTCGCCTGGATTTAAGTGCGCCTGCCAGGTAACGCAGGTTTGAAAGAGCCGGTCCCGGGGACAAGTTCTCAAGAAAGATACGCAAGATTCACGGAGTATTTCATTGCAGGTAAGCGTTTTCTGTTTGCATGTTACAAAATATATTTAGTTTGTTATTTGTACATGTCTTATTTGTTTGCAACAAGCGCGTGAGCGCGTGTTATTGTTTGGCCGGGTAGAATGTTTTTGATGCGTTTATGCAACATTTGAACAACAATTAATAATTAATACGGCATTTACAATTTCCTTTTTTGATATTTGCATGTTTAAGCTGACATTCTGTATCTTTACACCCCACGTTTTATGGTTTTCTACAGTAAATTCCTAATTTAAGACTTTAAAGGACCTAAACTATAGGTCGTCAAACAGATTTATTATTTATGATCCGCCTACTTCTCCAAACTGGCATCAGATCAACATCAAGTGCAGTATTTAGTCCGCATTGTTCCTTTTATTAATACAGAGTGAAAGAATTTTCAAGTATATGTCTACAACTTCCTTAATCGGTGCGCAGTGTCAACGTGGTTACCCATTCAAAACGCTTTTGAATGAGTCATTTAGAAAATTAAAGTCATTTAGAAAATAAATTCGCATGACTGTTTCGTAATTTTTGCCCTTTAAGGTTTCGCGCCTTCTTTGCGTAAATCAGATCAAAGTCAGATTTCAGGCAAACCTCTTTTTAAAAAATATTTTTCTCCTTTTATAATGGTGCGTTTCCATTTGGCTGTCATTGTGCTCCGTCATGTTGTCGTTTATTTACAAAGGCCTCTTGGCTGCTGAGCTTTGTAAACGGAATACCTGCATACTTTCGGTTTTCCCACGAGCACCTGCTTTGAAAACAGAGATTTGGAGATTCGCGAGAGCCTGAGGGACCCACGTCGTGTCATTCATCTTTGCACAGCTTTTGTGCCAAAGGTTTCTTTAACCTTTTGCCCTGAACCTTTTGGGTTGAAGATACTTTTTCTTCAAACCTGTTGTATCCTGTAACAGAGTCTTGTTACCTTGTGTGCCACGCAATAGAAAACATTGCGAATACAGCACATCGTTTAGCATTATTATTATTAAATTTCCGTTAATAAATATCTACCTTTTTGACCGCAGTGTAGTAACAGCTCACAAGTTAAGAACAACAGCTGACCAAAAGATCTGCGTTCTCCGACCTCTTTAGAAGCTTCTTCCAGCAGCACCATGAGTGGACAACCACGGAGGATCCGTCTAAAGCCGTGGCTGCTGGCACAGGTGAACTTTGATTCATGAAGTACATTATAAGTACATTATAAGTACATTATAAGTACATTATAAGTACATTATATGACTAATTCTAGGCATCGTTTAAAAAAACCTGTTCGACTTTAACAAAACATTGATTAATATTAAACAGAATCTCAGAGTTGCTGTAAAATGACCAAAAAAAACCCCACTTGGACCAGATTTTAATAATATCATTGTCCGGCTACTTTCTTGGTTATATCAATTCAGAACTTAACATAAATAAGCATCAGTTCACATCTTGGCACTCTACAAGCATCAATAAGCATCACTCGTTCTACATTAGTAAATGAATCCGTCTTCACTTCATCAGATTAACAGTGGCAAGTACCCGGGACTGCACTGGCTCAATCAGGGGCACAGGCTGTTTCGAATCCCGTGGAGACACGCCACCCGACACATGCCAACCCTGGAAGAAGAGAACACTATTTTTAAGGTAAATAATATGATACTACAAACGGTTTCTCTCTGATTTTAGCACACTGGAAACGCGTCGTTTTTGAAACCATGATGGGGGATTTTCAGGGGAAAACCTCCCTGTAGAAGAGACACCAAAATCATTTTCTCCTCTTCTGCTAATTTGTGTGCTTAAACATCTAAATGTAAAGATTCTAATGATATGCTGCAGACACTTCGATAGAAATTTAGCAACCACACTTTGGAGAACTAAAAATAAACTGAGTTTCAATTCCACTTGAGTTCACTATGTGTTAGAAAAAGCCATCACAAGCCATCTAAATGCTACAGTTTACTTTAGATAGTTCACGTTTAGCTGAGATATGCTTTTAAAAAGTAAAAAGTGCGAGAACGAATGAGCATAAATAGTGATGACTCATCCTGCACTGTGCAAGTTTTAGTCCAATCAAAAGCTCTTTATAATGAGAACACCCCTCCCCCTAGAGTCACCTGCAGGAGACTAGCAAATAGCAATGCATGCATAACGGGCGTGATCTAACTGATGTCTCCTGACTATTAAAAACAAAAGGAATGAGCTCTTTGATATGTTCTGCCAAAAGGTTTTTCCTGTATTAAAACACATGACAGGAAAGAAACATTCCTGTACCATCAATGTCAAGAAAAGTCGTTCAGATATATCCTTACCGTTTCCAGCATTGCTTCTCAGGTCAGTTCTATTCATTTTGGTCTCTGCAGGCTTGGGCCCTGGAGACAGGCAAATACCAGGAAGGAGTGGATGAGCCAGATCCAGCCAAATGGAAAGCCAACCTCCGGTGTGCCCTTAACAAAAGCAGAGAGTTCAGACTCCACTATGATGGCACCAAAGACACCCCCGTCCAGCCCTACAAGATTTATGAAGTGTGCGACAAGTCGGTTAATGGAGGTAAGGAAAGCATGCCTGGAAATTTCAAACAGCTCTAAACTGACTCTTAAATTAAAGCTTCTTTACATTTACATTTATGCATTTGGCAGACTCTTTTATGCAAAGCGACTTTTATATGCAAAGCGTTGATTCAAGTTATACATATTGTGTCAGTGCATGTGCTCTCTGGAAATCGAACCCACGACCTTTTCTAGCAAGACGCTCCACCAACTGAGCTACAGGAACACTTCTTATTGAGCCATAAATATCATCTCTTCTGTTGATTTCAGATGCAGGAGAGGAGGAAGAAGAGGAGGTAAGGGCTGAAAATCATGAAGCATGCTCGATTGTCTACAAATCAAGAGAATTTAAATACTAAGTAAATCGTTGTCATTGCCTACACATATCAATTCAGTTTACGTTTCATTTCAGCTGACGAATTTTGTCAACCTCTCTATTGGTAAGGTATCTTTAAAATAGATGTACATGATAAAGTCTTAAATAAAAATTAAATAAGTAATAAATACATTGTCTGGAATAAATTATGTAAATGCTAGAATCATTTAGTTAAACAGAAACGTTTTGTTTTTCGACAGACCCTAGAGTTGGCGAACCTCCCAGTTACCCCACCTACCCCCCCAGAGTTGACGTTCCTTTCACTAATCCTATTGGAGACAGCTTTAACCCCACCCACCATAACCCTCCATTGAGCCTCTTAGACGTCATCCATAATAACCCAAATGGTACCGTACCTCCTGAATTTCCCAGTCATGGTCCAATCAAAGTGGAGCAAGGGTCTTATCCCATTCATGGAGGTCTTCCGAACACTCTGGGAATGAGTACCGGAGTCATACCGCCACCTGTCCTTCAAGATGTAGTCACTCATTCTGTTGGTCCTCCAGCAATAGTAGACAGCCATATGCAAGAGGTGCCAGCCCAGGTGGAAAACCAAGTCCATCCCTGCATCTCAGAGTTGCTGAGCAGTCCACACATGTTGCCCTGTAAGATTCTAATACCATGTTGTGATCGCAATTACTGCATGCAAGATTAATGGTGCAATTTAGCTAGGGTGAAGAAGACATACCTAAATTTTAAAAACCTAGTCCCACCTGATTTTTATGAGTAATGTTGATTACAAGGGACATTTCAGAAGGTGTGTACAGAACGACTAAAGGCAATAACAAACGTTTCTCATTTCTGACTAATATACACTTTAGTTGTTAACATTAAGATTGTTGGAATGCTAGTTTGGTATTAATTAAATATTTTTGGAACGGTTTCTTTTCTCCAATAACAGATCTTGACATAAAGTTCCAATACAGGGGACGGACCACTGGTTCCCTGACTGTCAGTAACCCTCAGGGTTGTAGACTTTACTACGGTAACCTGGCACCCACACCAGAGCAGGTGGAACTGTTTGGTCCGGTCACTCTGCACCAGGTGCTGTTTCCCGGAACCGCAGAGATCCAGAACGAGAAGCAGAGGTTTTACACCGATCACCTGCTGGACGTGATGGACCGAGGGCTGATTCTGGAGATCAGGGGACATGATATTTATGCCATCAGGTTGTGCCAGTGTAAAGTGTTCTGGTCCGGGCCCGGCGTGCTTGAACCGGGTCCGCCCAATCAGATGGAACGAGAAAAGAAGATCAGGGTGTTCAGCCTGAACAATTTCCTCCAGGGTGAGAGATCAGATGTTATCAGATTTATTGTTGTTCTGTATTACAGCATCTGCTTTTAGGTATTGTTGGGATACTCGCGTTTATGAGTGAAGCATGCGCAAATCCCAACTTCTTTGCATTAGTGCAACAAAGGTTCCTAAATTTGCCCAAAAGTGAGAAAAAAAATATGAAATTGCCTCATTTATGTATATGTACTAAAATCACATGAAAACGCTTCTGAAATTCTAGGAAGAAGGAACTTCCTGAGTGACTGAATTGATGGGGTAGATTGAGTCATACTGTCCCTGTATTTGTGATAGATCTCATCCTGTATCAGAAAGGGGAGGCGCCCAGTCCTCCACCTTTTGAGATCTTCTTCTGCTTTGGTGAGGACTGGCCAGACAGAAAACCAAAAGAGAAGAAGCTCATCATTGTCCAGGTGTGAAGATAAGAACAAACTATTTAAGTGTAAATATACTATTTGAAACCGCTGTTGTCTACAAGGTACAGCACATAACTTTTAAAACCTCTCTTTACCATTATCTAGGTGGTTCCAGTAGTTGCAAGAATCTTGACCGAGATGTTTTCAGGCGAGCTCTCCTGGTCTACAGACAGCATTCGACTGCAGATCTCCAACCCTGACCTGAAGGACCAGACGGTGGAGCAATTCAAAGAGCTCCACAGACTGCTGCAGAGCCAGAACGCTCATGCCACCTGGCCTCAGAACATCCACTAACTGAGGCTTCTCCCAGAACTCACCATTACTTGTTCATTCTCTACCGCAAGAGGAACGTATTGCAGCTTTTCCATGACTATTGTGCAACTCTAAACTTGTCTGCTCAGAGCTGAAGGTCCTTTGAACACTGGAATATAGATGCCCTAACTGCTGCCTTACTAAAAACTGTAACCAAAAGCATTTCTAAAAGAGATCAGATTTCATGAGGTTTCATAAATTTTTCTACGTGAATGTTTTTATTGTCGTTTGCTGTGTAAATGCTTTAAAAGGTAAATTTCAATAAATACCGCTTCAGTATTTTAAATGGTTGCTGATCTGATCTTGGCTTGCTGTTGTATGACTCATTGGCGTTTTGTCCCTCAACAAAATGTGTCTTAAAGTGACTGCGCGCCATTTTCATAGCTGCCAGTGTTGTTAAGCCGACCTCATCCTATAGGATCCTATAAGATCTTCTGTGATACCATGAACCTGTCGGACCTGAACGGGTACGCCTATGTATTTGAATATATAATAACAATGTTCCCCAAGTTCAAATCAGCTAATTTGGAAGGGGCGGGAAAAGGGAGGGTTTACCTGAGGGATTATACACGCCTATTATGAGAAACGTGACTGCAGAGCCTTCGCGAAAACCTTGGCGAGGACGAACAATAGAGAAGGGTTCGATTTACCCTGTGACTCAGAAAAACCAGACCTGAAGGGCCCATGTAACTTTCCTAAAATGAAACCTGGTCAAACAGGTTCTGAGAGCTAAAGGAGCGTGTACATACGCTCTTATCCACACCACTGCATCCAAAAATGATACTCAAGACAAAAGGTTATTTTGTTCCTCACAAGGTTTGATTTATTTGTTTGCACAATGGCCACACGCTCTTTTGCGGCTCTACGACGCCATGTGCCAAGACGGTGAAAGAACAAAAAAAAAGCACCTGCCAGTCCAACTCCATATTTTACCTGTACGAATAAAATTCCAGCCAACTTTAAAAAGGTCAAAGGTAACGCCAACTCAGGATTCTCCCCTCTTTGTCGTTCTGTAAATGTCCCACAGTCTCTTGTAGCTTGTGACAATCTTTAGTTTGGTAATCAATCATTTTTATGGCACTGACACCAACCATCTCCAAACCTGTCCATGAAAATAAATCTCCATTTGTTTTTAAAAACATACAAGTCTTTTTTTAACGATGCATTATGATTTGCAACCAGGCACATCCTTTGTTTTTTGATGGATCCTGCAAAAAACTGGCTGATGCAGACTGTCATCCATGTTTTGTAATGGGCGTTAACCCTTTAATGTCCAAATCTTGGCCCCGCCCCCTCGAAGACAATATCTCTTTCGAACCCCTCCCTCTCTTGCTTTAGGCTGGCATCGGTGTGCTTGCAGGGGTAAGGGGAGGGATGGGGCTTCTGTCTTTTGACACCCGCTAGGCAATTTGCTTTTCTGAAACCCTGCCGCTCCCAAGCTACCATCTGATTGGTTGGCCTCCCACAGTGCCATGGTCCACAAATCCTTCATGCAAGAGTTCCCTTTAGTTTCTCAACAGTGGTCAACATGGCCTCCCCTTTGCCTCCACCTCCAAATGTTCACAAAACAAAAAAATCTGACCTGTGGGAAAACAATTAGGAATACTTCAAAATGACGAAACACTAAACCAATGTTTTTAAAAAGTAATTTTTACATTTAGACTTCATTCTTTTAGATTTGATTAAATTTCCACAATATTTTCTAGTCTGCAAATTGGTTTTATTTTCCTTTAATATTTAATATCCTAGTATTTCCAGGTTTGCCTGATTGTGGGAACCATTTATTTCTAAAATAAATGGTGAATAAATGAAACGTGCCTAGATGTGGGCTTAACCTGCTCTTACCTGGTCTTGCAGCATCAGCAGCTTTAAGACAGCTATCGGTACAGCCGTGTAAACTCTCGTATCGCCCAACAAACCTGTTTACATTCCTCAGCACTGATGTGTGGGGCAGATTGATAAGACGAGGAGAGAGAAAATGAAAACAGGGTTAATAAAGACATTTGCATGATAAAACATGAGAAACAAGTTACATGTCAACTTCCAATTAAGCTGAGATAATGAGCGAGCAAAAGAACTGCCACTGCATCAGTCAGTCAGGCGGTTTAGATAATGATTATGACTCATGGCCTTTAGTCAGAATATATGCTTGGCATCCGTGCATCTCTCGGGTTGAGGCTTGTCAAGAAAGTGATACATCTGTTCCTGGACGACTGGTTGTGGGTACTTGTTTAGGCTTGTCGTGTCAAGCTAACCTCAGGAGATCTGGATGTGAACCAATGTGCAATAGCTCACGAGACAAATTTTGTCTGTGATCTTTGCTGATGAGTACAATATCAGTTTAATCTAAGAACAAATTAGAGAACAGGCAAATTTCTCGGTGTACTTAAATATAAATCAATTACCTTAATAAATTACCATCACCTTTCTTTAGAAGTTAAAGTGGTTGCCGGTTGAGACAAACTCACCTTGTGACCTGCTTGTGAAAGTCAGTGAGCTGCTTGTGTGTGACTGTTATAGCGCCCCCTGCTGTTTCCTTCGGGAGACCCTTCAGTGTAGTCTCTAGCCAGCGGCAAAATGTCTAAAAAACGCATCAGAAACGTTCAGACAACATCAATGCACGTCACAGATGTGAAAGCTAATTTGACGACAGAAACATGTCTACAATTTTGAATGTTTAAAGCTGTTAGTGTTGTTTTATTAAAAGTTTGTTAATTTTTACAATTTGTTTATTTGTTCTGCATTTGAGACAGCGGGAGAGAGTGCACACACAAAGTGCAAACAAAACTCACCGGCCTATCAAAGACCATGATTTCCCAGAGTACCTCTGCCACGTCGGGCAGGGTATAAGGCGGCAGGCAGAAGCAGCAGCTGTTGATGAGCTGAGTGACCAGCTGCTGGCCGTGCTGTTCCATCGCCTGGCCAATCAGTTGCTTCCGCACTTCAAAGTCATCCTCGTGCTGTAAGATAAGAAAAAGAAATGACAACAAGAGCGTTACTTTTGAATCGGGTAGGGATCGCTTAAACTCTGGCCGTCTCACAGGAGCGCAATGGTAGACTTGGGATCATTTGATTGGCCGGTTTAGGTTTACATCACCCCTTACATCATTCGTGACTCCTGTGTGAATAAGGTCTCTGATAAACTTCATGACGCTGCAGTTGGCATCTCGGTGGTCCAGTGTGGCGGCGGCGATGGCACACTGGATGATGTGGACAATAATACTGCTGCTTAGCAACGTGACCGGACTGCGCTGGACGAACCTGAGAGAGAGAGAGAGAGAGAGAGAGAGAGAGAGGTTATCTTCACATCACGGTAAAGATTTAATTTGGATTCAACTGGAAATGAATCAGTACCTGGTGGCGAGTCTGAAGAGATCGTCCACTGTGTCGGGGTGGTTGCGTAATCCATTGGGCTGCTCTAACAGCTGGAACGTGGGCATGCACAGAGCCTGCAACAGTTATCAATGAAATCAAACCCAGTTTTAATGACCGGAAAACAGAATTCCCCGACCCATCCCGGATTTCATGAGTATGGAAATAGCATTGTGTGTTTGGACGCTGTGTTACCTGTAGCATATCCAAAAGACCTTGTCTGCATCCCTCCTCCATACCATACTCATCCACTAGTATACTTCCCAGATACAGGAAACAGGAGTGAGGGTACACCTGATACACACTCACCATCTGAAACACAAACAGCTGTGAAGATCCACACCAGCAATTCTACACTGCAGAAACATGTAGGGATCAATGGAGATTATAAACACACGCACACACACACACCTGAGTTACAAGAGGCTGTAAGAGGGAGGCGGAGCCTTTGCCAACACATCGCACTGCAAACCTCAGGCAGCGACAGCAGCGCTCCACGATCCGATTATCAGCCTGATGCGCGTTCAGCGTTTCAGACAACACCGGCCAGATCTAAACACAACAGACAGAAATCATGAGGGAAGAAGGAAAACAAAGAAATCTTCATGAGTACAGCAACCACAGCACAGGTGTGAGAGTTTGCACCTCCTGGATGACCGTCTGGCAGGGGTGCGTCTGTCCGTTTTCTACAATCGGGTTTGTGTGTCTAATGGGGCAAAATAACAACATTTGAACCAGTTTCACAGACAATTATTCGGAACAGCAGCTTTGTATTCAGAAACAACATGAAACGGCAATTTCCAACATACTCAACCTTGTATTATGGTATTTAACCATTGAATTATGATGTTTCTATGACTTCTATGACTCAGTCCTCTATAAATATTAACAATAACATTCTATATGCATATTTTTTCAATATACAGAATTAGAAATGTACGTCTAGAACATAGGTTATATATCTATATTTATATCTATATCTATATATCTATATATCTATATATCTATATATCTCTATCTCTATCTCTATCTCTATCTCTATCTCTATCTCTATCTCTATCTCTATCTCTATATATAACAATATAGGTTCTATATGCTTCAGTGACTTGCAATAGAGCTGAAAATCTGGTACAACTTCTCCATTTTGGATTTGTTCAACTGCCTAATCTTAAGTATAAAAAAATATGAATAGTAACGCTCGTCTTAGCAGCGAGTGCACACGAGGTTTGTTTGATGTTTGTCTTCGGTGAGTTAGTTGAGATCCTAACCTGAAAATAACAGCCAGTCTGTCCAGCCACACAGTGGGATCTGACGACTTTCTCTCGCTGGAGTCCTGAGCGAGCAGCTAGACACGGACAACACACCCCGTTTTTATCAAGTTAAACAGCAGTCAGTGTACAGTAAAGCACAGTCACGTTTCTAACCTTTTTCAGTGCCGTGACCTGAACAGAGCACAGATCGTTCAGACACTCAGCAATCTTCTCCAGGGGAAGGCGGGCCAACACCAGCGCCGTGCCTGAGGTAAACCAATCACACCACTTAAACCAAACCAGTCATACAACAAGAGCGTGACTAAGATCAACAGAAAATGGTCAACAGAACGCTAGTGAAAGGTCACGTGTGTCATCTTTGTTTCGATGGTGCGAGGTACGTGCTGTTTTCGAACGTGCAGAGGTAACTGTATTTTAAGAAAGAGTGCTGGTTAACTCGGAGGAAAATGTCAACAGTGTGGCACTGTTATAATGTTCATCTGCTTAAGCATTCTGACCAGTTTAACACAGCAATGCTGGTTCAACCAATGACGCGGGTCTACGCCTCACCTTTAAAACAGTCTGCAAACCATGTACCACAAAAACGCTTAATATTAACGTTTTACAGAACTGTTATATAAAAACAATATTACACTCGCAATCGTGCTGCCGTACGTACTAAACATCAGCACAGCTGTGATATTCAATACAACAGCACACTGGTTCATTAATACTGGGTTATAATATGGGTCGCACCTTTCAGGAGTCCGACGGCTGCGTCCGTAGACAGGGCAAACGAATCGAGCGCGCGGGCGATATCCAGCAGGCCCTGGAAGTGCTGCGCCATGTGGTCTCGACACACCGAGCAGATGTTGTGAATGGCTTTGGCTGCCACGGACGCCAAAGGCTTTTCCCTCAAACCCTTCATCAGGAAGATCAAAACACGATCTGCCAGACAGCACACAGCCACAACGACAAGTGACAATAGTGTAATAAGCAGTTCATGTGAAAAATCATGTGTCCAAAAGCAGTTCCATCAACATGATCTTGTAGTGACTTTGTAAGCTGTTACCCAGCATGGCAGGGTTGCGGTCGATGACTTCACTCATCTCTCCGACCAGCTCGATGCTGGTGTAGCGGACAGCGATGTGCACATTTTCGGGAAGAAACACGATCTGCTCCAGCACTTCAGTCAGAGTGGGATTATTCTCCCTGAGATAAAGCAGAGGGAGACATTTCTGAACTACCAGCGTTCAAAAAACAACAACAGATTCTGATTGGTGGAAAGCTTTAACGACGTCCAATCATGTTTCAGGTAACGGACAAACTGATCGCTGATTTGTCCGATTGACTGAAAGACATTTTAAAGGGGAAGTACACCCATAAATTAAAATCTGATTAACGAATGTATTCAAATGATTGGCACAAGCACGCTGTTAAATGACTTAATAAAACACTCACGGATCTACGCTCTTAGCAATGGAAGCCATGATGAACAGAACAGCCTCAGTGACTTCCCATGGTGGGTTTCCCTCCTTTAGCGTTGAATACAGCTGTCAAACGAAAACAGACATATTTTATGACAAGAACACAATCGTAATATTCGTTGAAATTAATTGCTCTATGAATTAATTAATTAATTGCTCATTTCACAGCTTAAATTTTTTTTCACTGTAAAATAAGATAAGATTTTATTACTCTTCCCAAATCACTTTCACCGCTTGTTGATATTCCGAACCATTAAACCTCTACCTGTGAGAAACACTCCATGGAGCCTACGAGGAAAATGACATCTTTTACAAGATCCGACACTCTCATCCGGAACTCCCCGAAGTCATCCGTGTCCTCTGGGATTCCTTCCTGTATGGAAAACACGAGCCGATTAGACCAAATGAGCTGCTTGGGATGTTTCCTTATTTGTAAGTCGGTCCGGATGAAAGCAACCGCTTCAGATTCATTGGGAAAGAGAGGGAGAGATGGTGAGCGAGAGATGTGTTGAAAGTGAAGGGAACGCACATGATCCGGGTCGAGCTGGCAGTGGCGAGCGAGGCTGTGCAGCAATCTCTGTATGTACGGTCTGAACACTCTGTGTAGCGCCGGGTCGTTCGTTTTATAAAGATGTTCTCCCAGACGGTACCAGAAGTTGAACGAGATCTCAACCACCTGATGAAGGGCAACACAACACTGTCATAAACGCAGGTCAGCACGTGCGGATAATTCTGTGCATTACGCTCGTCGTGTACATGTCACTTCCTGTTCCAGCTAAATGCGTTTGAATGTGTAAACGGGGTCAGAATTTGCACTTGCCTCATACTGGGGATGTCCGGCACAAATGAGCAGCAGCTCCAAGGTGCGAAGGTCCCCCATGCCCTGCCCGGGACTCCTTATGGTCATCTCCAAAAACGTCTCAGACAATTCAGTGAAGATCCGGCAATAATTTAACACCCTGAGGAAGAAGAAACATTAATGTCAGTTACAGTAAGTATTGATCATTGGATCTGTCCTAAAACCTTAAGAGCTCCCTATAGAGGCAGTATTTCTAGACATAATAGACGCCCTCCAAACGTGGGGCTCCTAAAAGCTAGGTAACAAATTCTCACACCTTTAAAATAATATATTTTGTCCAAATTCTAAGGTAGCATTGAACTCAATCCCACAATGCATTGCGACAAGCTCAGTGGTGATAATCCATCTATTTACAGTGCACAAAGCAAGAATATTTTACTTATGATATATACACATGTACAATGTGTTTTCAAGCTTGGAGCACTGAACTGACAGCTTAAGAAACATACCAAGAGCAATTGCTATTAAAATTAGTTTTAACATGTTTCACACAAGCAGTGTTAGTTGCTGTCTATGTACAGCGCTCAATCATTTATCCTGTTCTATTTAAATCAGGATGCGCCCTTAGAAGGCACCTGTCTATATAGGCAGCTCACAGAGGTTTTGGAACGGAGCCGTGTGCACAAACCGCATACATCGAAATAAAAACACGTCACACATACTTGTCAAGGTCTTCTCGAGCGACAGCCATGTGGTAGGCCGTTTCTAGAGTGAGGACGCCCTGAAAGAGCTGCATGGCGAGTGGCATGTGAGTGGCCACGTTCTCAATCGCGTACAGAGAGGAACACACGCAGTCTGACGCTGCCTCGTGCAGGTTTGTGGAGGTCTCGTCCCTCTGCTGCAGTGAAAGCAATAAAAGGATGTTTACAAAAATATTTTCTTGAGACACAAAACATTTTTAGTCACTAGGGCTGTCAATTTAACACATTAATCTAGCAAAATGATTTACATAATTGCATAATTTTTTCAAAGCTGAATTGTTAACTTGAAATGGTATTATTTACTCTGAGGTAAACATGAATAACAATATGGTCGTGTGTCATTATTTTTTACTTAATTGACATTTGCCGAGGATCTCACCAGCACTTGAAACAGAATCATCAGCAGCTGATTGCTAGCCATGGAATTATTGTCCAGCACTCCTAAATTAAACCAGCTTCCCAAACATCGGAAAACCTTAATAAGCATCTTCTCATCATTCCCGGACTTCTCAGCGCACGACACCTGGTCAACAAAACATCAAGTCAACCTTAGTTTCCAATCCGAACCATTTACTTGCTTTTTATTTTATCTAAACATTGTTTTGAATCAATGGAACGATAACTCTGAATACAGGTTTGGAATCTTAGCTAGGTCAAGGCAACAGAAAGTGATTCAAATTGGAATCTAAATTTCCAGCATGGGCAACACGACTTAATGTGTCCACAGTGCACGCAACAACCACTACGCCACAGCTCCGGCATATAACAAAGCATATAATATAAAGTGGATGAGAAATAACTGCACAGGATCACTGTTTGGCAGGAAGACAACGGAACAGTTCACACCAGAAGTGCGATCACTGTGGTGGAGTAGTAGGCCAGGTCTTCAATGATCTCGGTCCGTCGATTGGCTCCGATCCTCAGAGATCGACTGTGCACCTCCTCCGGCAGAACGGTGAGGATCTCCATGAGGAAAGGCATGGAGGACACATCATTACCGTATCTGAAAGAAGCATAAGAACAAC
>JAZGTJ010008934.1:0-20211 GCA_036877575.1 Botia almorhae | reverse complement strand
AATATGTACAGATATGTGCAATGTAGTGGAAGTATCATTATAGTAGTAGTAAGAACAATATAGATATATGCAGTGTATTAACAGAATATATTACAGAAAAACTATATAAATATGGATATTTAGTATGAACCATATAAACAGATATGTACAGTATGTACAGCTATGTGCAGTGTGGTAACAGTACCATTGTAGTGCAGAAATTGACAGGAAATAAAGGAGCTGGCTTAAGTTCAGGAAGTAGTGGAGCTGGGCATAAAGCCTATTGAAGCAAGGCAAGGCAATTTTATTTGTACAGCCCATTTTTACAAACAATTTGTCTCAAGGGCTTTACATCGCATCATAACAACACCCTCTGGGGACGGTTCCCCATTGATAACCAAAGAAATAATTGGCACAGTATACTTGATACTTGTTTAGATCTGCAATGTTCAGTCAAACACTTGTTTTACTTTACAGTGGAAAGGCTAGGGGCCCTGTTCCCTTAGTTGAGGCTGAAAGAGGATAAGATGAGGGAGGAATTTACAGACTTTACAGATCAGGTGACAGATAGCAAGCAACTCCCCCAAGAAGACAGAATCGACAGATTTTGTGGCCTGGTAGGAAAGGACATGAGGTTCAGTGAGCTGCCAAAACTTATGAAGGCTTTACTATGCATTCCCCATAGCAATGCAAGTTCAGGAAGGGTGTTTAGCATGGTACGAAAGATTGTTACAGAGAATAGGATGTCGTTAGACAACAGAACTGTTTGCGCTCTACTCTCATGTAAAATTAACCACTCTGGCTCAGCCCACAAATACACTCCTTCCAAAACAGTCTTAAAGAATGCAAAGTCTGCAACAAATGAGTACAATAAGTCACTAAAAGAGTAAAGAAAAGTTATGTGAAATGAAAAGAAAAACTGTACAAAAAAGCAACATGAAATGAATGAGTGTGTGAATGTGAAAAGAACGTGGAATGAAAATGAAATGTAAATGTAAAGACAAGCAATGTTAAAGGAACAGAAAATATGCAAATAAGCCTTTAAATAAATGCTCTTCATATATACCCTTTTGTGTTTTCATTTAGGCTATGTTCACAGCATGTCAATGTCAACAAAGGTAGGCCTATTATTGGCTTTATGCACAGCTGCACTACTTCCTGAACTTCAGCCAGCTCCTTTGTTTCCGGTCTGCCAATATTGGACAAACTGATCACCTGGATTAATCAGTTTGTCCAATAATGGCAAACAGGAAACAAAGGAGCTGCCTGAAGCATTTGAATCAAGTAATTGTATTAAGAAATTTCTGACAGAATTGATCTCATCTAAGCCAACAGTTCAATTTTATTAAAATGGTGCTTATTACCGTTGCATTGCTTCAAAGCAGCGTTACATAAAATGAAAAATACAACACAGAAAACAGAATATATGATATTAGTGCAAATTTTAATTGTTCATTATGAGATATAAAAGTAAAACTAATTAGGGTTACTAGGTTTGTAGCTGGTTTGTAAATAACAAGTAGTATAAAATAAAGAGTTGACTGAAATTATGAAAAAAGTGTTTAAGGACATGTAGCAATCAGCATGTATAGGAAATCCAGTTCATGAGCACAAGATACAAACAACATCATATGTGATACAAACAAGATTGTATTAGTTAAATGCATACTATTCTAACATACACACATAGATGCAGTTTAGCATTGGAAGAGGGTTAAGGTTGAAACAGAAAAAAAACAAAGCCTTATAATAGTTATATCAGTATTTAAAAATGCAGTAAAACAACAGCCTGAACAAACCATCAGTTGTTAGATTCTAATGAACTGCTGTTTTTCTGCTTATGGCAGGAATGGCAGTGAATTATGGCTGGCTCTTCTCAAGCTTCTAAAGTACAATAGTAGAGATACAAATACAGATAAAGTTCTACTGCACACCCCTAACATCTACATAGTGAAAGTATGGATATCTTGTGTGGGGAATCTAATTCAATGTTCCTATTATATGTAATGTCACTATTATATGTATGTAATGATTATTTGAACCAATGTTTCTGCCAGTGCAAGGTGTCTTTAAAAATATTAATGCACAATGCAAAGTTTAAACACTGGACAGCCTGTTACAAGTGATGACTATTTTTAGTTTTGAGTCTGGAGTTTTAAAAATTACATTGAGGTTCTGAAATTGATGCCGAAATGATTCTCAAATGATTGATAGAAACAAAATGAGATTAAGCATGCTGTTTTTCCAGAAAACAATTGAAATAAAATGTTTAGAATAAATTTATTAAATTTTAAGAAAAAGGCCCCTCGGTTCGCCAGCAGGTTTCAGCAATAACACATGAAAAGTAGGAAAAATTTTGTAATTAGTGGGTAGTTCAAGATGAAATGAGACTGGAGAAATTTGATGTTGAATTTTAAAAGGGCCAACGTACCTTGGGTTGAGTTTTTTACAGTGTGACTTGAGCCGGAGATCACGAGTGGATAACCAAACTTGAGCCGGAGATCACGAGTGGATAACCAAACCCACTGGGTTGTCCAGAGCTTGGGGTCTGTGACGATTTGCATGGAGGGTCTGGCGTCATATAGCATGGAGGAGGTGAGTATGGGCCCGGTTCCAGACCTCCTCACAACGTTGAAGCCATTCTGTGATGGCAGGGAGCTCAGTTGGTTCTCCAGATCACAGAACAGTGGAGGTAAACCCATGGCTGGTCTAACTAAGGAGTTCTGAGCATATTTTGCCCACATAATGAATTTGCTCCAAATCTAAACACAAAATTGCATAACGCCTCAGTGGTTTCTAAGGCGGTGGGCAATTTAGGAAGGGGAATTATGAGAAGGTGTCAGCGGATAGAGAAGGCCACCAATAGCAGTTCTTCATTAATTGTAAGGTGGCTGTGATACCGTAATGACCAGAGCTAGGGGCTTCGTTGACCTGAGTTAACAGGCATTTTCTTTCTGCTTGCGGGACAAAAATTAGGTTGGGTGGGCAATTGTGGTTCTAGTGTGTTCAGGTGGTTAATCTCGCTTTGAATATCCCATTGGACCGGGGCTACTAGAAGTTTTTCAGGAATAATACAGTCTGGGGGGTTGGGTGGGAGGGATTCTTCTGATTGGCGTGATAACGCATCTGTTTTTATGATCTGTGTTTTTCCAAATTCCAAGTTTTTATGATCTGTGAGTACAGTAAAAGGTTGACTAGCTCCCTCTAATCGCCATTCTTCTAGCACTAACTTAATGGCTAGAAGCTCACGGTTGCCTACCTCATAGTTGCCCTCAATGGGTGATAATTTCGTGAAGAAAAAGGCACAAGGAAACATTTTTGTGGGATTACCATGACGCTGAGACAATATGGCGCCATCGCCAGTATTAGAGGCGATTTAAAGTCTAAATGAAGTAAATTTAGACTTTAAATCGAAAAAGGCATGTTCGACTTCAGGACACTTTAATTAACTAGAAAGCGTTGTAGTTATTTTATTGTTTTTGGCCGAGGCCACTCAGTAACTGCCCTGACCCTTTCTCGTCCATGGCGACCCCCTCGTGGCTAATTACATAACCCAAGAGAGAGGTACTTGTTCGGTGGAATTTGCATTATTGTGGTGCTGAATAAGGTAATTAAGTACGGCTCTGACATGTTGGATGTGACCATTTAAATTGTTTGAGTAAATCAGGATGTCATCAATATATACAATTACCCAATTGACGAAATCAGCTGAGAGAGAAACAGGCTAAGTGGGACCTGAAAAACTGTGGTGCATCCCCACAGTCAAACTACAAACAGTCTCTGTAGCAGGGCTTACAGAAACTGAAGCAAGACCCACATGCCCTAACAAGCCTGAAAGAGTGTTTAACAAATGTTGTGATGCAGTGAAGCAGAAAAAATTACCAAAAGGATTGGTTAGCCTGAAATGTACTGCCCAGCTATTTGTTAAAGGAACTCCTGTGAATTGTTTGCTAGATACAGGTTCCCAGGTAACCACCATTGCACTTTCCTTTTATCAAGATCATCTCTAAAATCACCCTATGAAGTCGTTGGAGTCTTTACTGGAAGTAGAAGGAGCAAATGGGCAGTCAGTTCCCTTCTTGGGCTATGTAGAACTCACTCTGACATTCCCCAAGGAATTCTTAGGAGTGAAAGCGGAAGTTCACACTTTAGCCCTAGTGGTCCCTGATTTGATACACGTTCGCCAAGTTCTTGTGGGAACCAACTCCCTCAATGCTCTTTATGCTAACCATGCTCAAGAAAACCCAGAGAACCTCAGTCCAACTTTTAACGGGTATCGAACGGTCCTAAAAATTCTGGATGTAAGACACAAGCAGATGAACACTGAAGTCCTGGGATGTGTGATGTTAGAAGGAACTGCTCCTAAAGTTGTGTCAGCAGGAAGTGTAGCTGTTCTTGATGGAGTTGTTCATTTAAGTAGTTGTCCTACAGAAAACTTGACAACTTTAGAACAGCCAGTAATGTCGTCCATGCCAGGCGGATTATTAGTAGCCAGTGGTCTTTACACTTTGCCTGCTAAACGCTCCTCTAGTTTACCTGTATTGGTGAGGAATGACATGCAGCATGATATAGCTGTCCCACCAAAAGCAGTGATTGCTGAAATGCATGCGATTCAGTGTGCGATTGAGACAAAGCCAAGACATGATGCTTCTCCGACACAAAATAACTCCGATAGCATCCAGATAGTTAGTTTGATTTTGGTAATTCCCCTTTACCAGCAGAGTGGAAGAGCCGAATATCAACTTTGTTGAACACGATGCCTGAGGTGTTTGCCTTACATGACATGGACTATAGGCACACTGATAAAGTAAAGCGTCGCATCAGACTTAGTGATGAAACTCCCTTTAAGCATCGCCCTAGGCCTGTTCAGCCCCAGGATGTCGATGTTGATCGCAAACACTTACAAGACCTGTTGGCTGCCGGAATTATTCATGAATCTGAGTCACCATTTGCCTCCCCTCTAGTGGTAGTGAGGAAGAAGGATAATTCAGTGCGCCTGTGCATCGACTTCAGGAAACTCAATTCGCAAACTATAAAGGATAGTCCCCAATTTGGAGGAGGTGTTTTCTGTTTAAACTGGCCCGGAATGGTTCTCCGTTTTAGATCTGAAGTCGGGATACTACCAGATCGAGATGGAGGAAACAGATAAACACAAGACGGCCTTCGTGTGCCCCCAAGGATTCTGGGAGTTTAATAGAATGCCGCAAGGGATCACAAATGCTTCCAGTACCTTTCAGAGGCTCATGGAGCGCTGTATGGGTGATCTGAACTGAAAAAAGGTGCTAGTTTTTATGCTATTTGGGGATTAAATAAGAGTGAAGCCCGATACCTGGCTCATAAGCTTGAGTTTTTGGCCCTCAAGTGGGCAATTACCACGAAGTTCAGCGACTATTTGTATGGGACTGAACTTACTGTTGTAACTGACAGTAATCCCTTAACTTATATCCTAATTTCTGCCAAATTGGACTCAACCAGTTATAGATGGCTGTCTGGGTTATCAACATATAATATAAAAGATCCAATATAGAGCAGGAGCCCAAAACCAGGATGCTGATGGGTTGTCCAGGCGGCCAAACGGTCAGCTGATGAATGATCTGGAGTCTCAAAAAGAACAGAAGAGAATAAAACAATTCACTCGCTGATAAAGATTTGCCTGTGATCCTGCCAGAAGCAGTAAAGGCTGTGTGTGAGAAACATTAGGTTAGCCAGTCACAGGATAGACATCGTCCTGTTGGGATGACATTGGCAGAATCCTTGACGATGAATGCGGATGCATTACCTCAAGAATTTCGAGAAGAATATGAACATGGCCTACCCGTGAACCCTCACCTCTCTGAGGAAGAGGTGGTAAACCGGCAACAAGCAGATCCCGAGTTGAAAGCAGTCCTGGAGTACCTAGAGTCTGGTGAAAAACCTTTTAGTAGGAAGAACCCGTCACCTGCAATGTCTATGTGGATGAGACAGTGGAATAAACTTGAAGTGAAGAATGGAGTGTTATATCGGAAAATAATTGATCAAGGTAGAGAGTTGAGCCAACTTGTGTTACCCAAGGATCTTCGAGAGATGGCACCCACCAGTTTACATGATGACATGGGTCATTTAGGCCTGGAGCGAACTCTTGACCTCCTCCGTTCCAGGTTCTATTGGCCTAAAATGGCTGATGCAGTGGAGAGAAAAGTAAAAACCTGTGAACGTTGCATTCGAAGGAAATCTCCGCCACAGAGAGCAGCTCCATTAGTGAACATACAGACCAGAAGACCGTTGGAGCTGGTCTGTATGGACTACTTAACAGTAGAGCCAGACAATAGCAATACGAAAGATATATTGGTCATTACAGACCATTTTACAAGATATGCTATTGCTGTACCTACCAAAGATCAGAAGGGTCTAACTGTGGCCAGATGTCTCTGGGACCATTTCTTACTACACTATGGCTTCCCAGAAAAATTGCATAGTGATCAGGGCCCAGAATCACGAACCATTCAAGAGCTGTGCAAAGTTGCGGGTATCTGTAAGGTGAGAACGACCCCCTATTATCCAAGAGGGAACCCAGTGGAGCGGTTCAAAAGGACCTTGCTGCAAATGCTGGGAACCCTGGAGAATGACAACAAAGCCCACTGGAAGGAATTCGTTAAACCACTTGTGCATGATTACAATTGCACAAAGAATGATGTGACGGGGTACTCACCTTACGAAATGATGTTTGGCCGACAGCCTCGGTTACCCGTGGATCTCGCATTTGGACTTCCAGTCAGTGACTCCTCTTATTCTCACTCGCAGTATGTAAAATCTCTCAAAGACCGGCTAGAAGAGAGCTACCACCTTGCCACTCGCAATGCTTTGAAGGTGGCCGGAAGAAATAAGAGGAGGTTTGTTAGGAATGTAGTTGCCTCTGTTCTGGATATAGGTGATCGAGTTCTAGTAAGGAATGTCCGGCTAAGAGGAAAACACAAAATAGCGGACAGGTGGGAACCTAACGTTTATGTTGTGTTAAGGAAAAGCAGCGGTATTCCCGTCTACACAGTTTGCCCTGAAGGAAAGGAAGGTGCGGTGCGTACTTTGCATCGTGATTTGCTTTTGCCCTGTGGGTTTCTACCCAATAGTGAGTTTTTAGATTCTGTCCAGCAGAAAGAACATCGTAGGCCTAGAACCAGAGCTCAATCCAGAATTGAAGATGCTGCTGAAGAAGAGACTGTGCATTGTCATTCTGAATCAGACGGTGAATCTGTTCACTTCGATGTACCTGGAGAGTCATTAGAGTTCACTACTAGAGTTATTCTTGAAGGGGGACCAACTCACCATTCCGAGAGTTTATTGTTCACAAGGAACTTACCTGAAGTTGTGTCCGAGAGCCACCATCTGTTGTCCTGGATCGGTTAAGGGAATCTGCACCTGCTGAAAGAAACTTAACCAGTAATGGGGTAGAAAGAAACTCACCTGAGATGTATTGTGCAGAGCCGGATGTCACTGGGGTTGAACCTGAAAAGAATAGAGAAGATGGATTAGTAAAAGTAACCTCAGAAAAAAAATTTAATGACTCAAGTGAGATACTAGGTGAGTCATTTAAAGTGGTGGATGAAGTTGGACCTGATGCACATGTAGAGAACACCACTTCCTGTCCTCAGTCACCTTCTGGCAGACATCTTTCAGACATTCCAACGGTGGCAGATGATGCAGGAGGTATGGGACTCCTGCCACAAGACGTTCAAAAAGGCAGAATAGACCACCAGACAAGTTGGAGTATGCACGGTTGGGAAATCCGTTGATTTCAGTCATTCAGTCTTTTTTGCAAGATTTGAGCTCTGCACTTTTAGAATCAGTGGATGAATATGATCATATTGCATGTCACAATACTGGACCCAGTGCAGTTTCACCTGTGTGACACCCACGCACAGGGACGTGCTGTGATTTAGGAGGGGGAAGTGTAACCAAGGTTTACCAGAGAGTAACAGAAAAAAACAAATATATATATATGAGAACCTAATAATGTAAAAAGTATTGAAACTTATTAAAAAGAAGTCCATTTATAAAAGAAAATATAAATTTTATGCAAACACAGAAAAAATTGAGTTCCGAGTTAGCAGCAGCTCGCTTGCATATGCATCGATTCCTGATGAGCATGGGTTCATTTTGCTTCGGGGAAAATAGAGAGAAAGAAACAACCTCTTAGAAGAATTCTGTCAAAGGATTTACGAGAAAGAAACCGATTTAAAGGAGACGAGGTGCCTTTCTGGAACTTTGTGTGTTTAACGATCTCCTTGGTAAGCAACTTGCTTAGTAATAGTTGTAAACCAAATCATTATTATTGTTTAAGAAGGGAACGAGGAATTAAATCTGTGAGTCTGATTTATGTATGTGAAATGGTGTAAAGCTGTATTTGGAAAGGAAACAGTCACAGACATGTTACATATAAAGAAAATGTTCTTTATTTGAAGGATTCATAAACATATATTCAAGTTCTGTTTAAAATGTATGAATGTACAATAATCCGTTTATTTTCATACAACTTTATTGTGTGTTGTTACACTGAAGATATGAATTATTGTTTTATGACCTTGTTTGTTCAAGGTCTGTTTTTTTTTTGTTGTGGTTCTGATTCGTCCATGAGTTGATGTCTTCTGTCGAAAGAGATGAGATGTTCTGAAGTCTGTATCTTGGATCTGTCCCGACCTTCTAAGCACCGATGTGCTTAGAAGGGTTTGGACTGGCGAGCCCTGGAGTCTGTTCTTGGATTGTCTGTGAAAAATACAAGTTTGTGAATTCTGCGAATGGTAGGAAATCGATTGACTTTCCTTTTTTGTTTTTTCTTGGATGGAGACATTTTTTCCTCGTGAAGGATAAACAAACTTTTGAATCTCTCTACAGACAATTAAAAAAAACTGGTTTTCAGAGAGACTGAAAAACGTAAGGTTGAAAAAAAGGAAAACTTTGTTCTATTGAAAATTGTGGATCAAATTGTTGATTTACAATTGAGATTGTAATTTAATTTTCGTTTTTATGTTGTTGTTTTTTCATTGGTTGATTTAAAGAAACAAATAGTGAGTTAACAACTTGCCTTGCTGGGAAAAGAAACCAAGGAAAGGGTTTGAGACCTAAAAGGAAAACAACAGGATATTAAGTGCCTAACAATTTGTGAACATTGTTTTTTCCATTTTCACTGTTCCTATTATTTGAAACAACTTACCAGTTGTGGTCTGTGCAAATACAACTTGCTAGTTAAAACAAATCTTCAGAGTCTGGTCTGATCACTGTTGTTGTGGCATCTTTCTCAGCAGCGAGTCTATTCTTCGGAGACGCTGGTCTATATATTTCATAAAGTAAGCGTAAAGTAAAATATATTTCATTTAAGTAAAGTAAGCTACATTGCTCTATAAAAAGAATTTAAAATCTTGCTTATTACTTACAAGGCCCTAAATGGTTTAGCTCCACAATACTTAAGTGAGCTCCTCTCTTATTATAGTCCTTCACGTTCACTGCGATCGGAAGGTTCTGGCCAACTGTTAGTACCCAGAATTTCAAAAACAAGTGCTGGTGGTAGATCCTTCTCGTATTTGGCACCCAAACTTTGAAATAGTCTTACCAGTGTTGTCTGGGAGGCAGATACACTCTGTCTTTTTAAATCTAGACTAAAGACCCACCTCTTTAATCATGCCTACACATAGTCATGGATTTTTACTCAAATCCCCTAAGGGATTATTAGGCTGCATTAATTAGGTAAACCGGAACCGGGAACACTTCCCATAACAAAAGATGTACTGGCTACCTACTAAATCTGTCTGTCTTTCATTCCCCAGGGTCCTGTAGTCAGCTGGACCCAAACTCTGAGACCAGATGGTGAGGGAATGGATAAAATGACCCGGAGACAAAACATCAGGACTTGATAGACCTCTTTAGTAATCTTACCGTTATATACATGACAATTTTTAGCTTTAATTTGTTTCCTGCTAAGTCACAGCAGTGTGACATTATGGCTGCAATTAGTAACATTATGCCTCACCGCTTTGGTTGACATGATTTTTCAGTGCACGACATCAATTATAAAATATCAAATATAGTTGGAACCATCAGTTTTACACCTACAATTAACTCTAATTCACCACAATAAACTCTGTTCACATCTAAAACAGTTACAAATTGCAGCTTTAATGTGCCAGAGGAGAACTGGCCCTCAAGCCTGGCTTTTCCCAAGGTTTTTTCTCCATCTATACATCATTGGAGTTTTGGTTCCTTGTGTCAGGGTTGTGAAAAGAGGAAGAACCCAAATGCAGGCAGCGGTTAAAATAAAGTTTTATTAACAAATCTAAACACAGGAACAAAAACAGAACAGGATAAYAACTATCTAAAACATAGAACTAACTAGAATAATAAGCAATATAAATCAAAACTAAACAGAACACTAAACAATAAACAAGGCACGAATAGACTACACAAGAACAACGAAACAATCGACAGAACATAAGCTCAAGCGAGCACACAAGCAGGACGAGGCTTCGAGCACGGATGCGACAAACAGGCACGGATGCGACAAACAGGCACGGGAACAACCAACGAATATGACAAAACGAACCAGCACAAGACAGCAAACACGAGGGCATTAAATACACGAACTAAATGGAATCAGGTGCGCGACATTAACTGAAACGAGACAACAAGGAGGCGGGGTAATGACGCGAGACCGGAGAGCACATGACTAATGAATATTCAAGAGCGCGAACTCAAACTCCGACTCAAATCGAAACTATAACATGCAGAATGAGTCGGAGTCTGAGCCCACGCCCTGACACATAACAAGACACTCAGGATCCTGGCAAAACGCGATCTTAAAGCTGGACAGAAGCCAGGATCCTGACACCTTGCCACTGTCGCCTTGTTGGCTTGCTTGTTGGGAGACTGCTGATGTCTAATTTAGACTAGGGTTTTGTAAATTATAAATGTCCAATATTTTACTTATATATTTTATGTATGTACGCTGCTTTTACATGTTGTGTAGTTCATGGTACTATGCAAATCCCTTATAGCACTGTCCCAAGATGTAGCCTATTATACCTTTCTTATGTAAGGTGGAATGCTTGTATTTTGCTTAACTATAATTTATGTAAGCTGGAATGCATGTATTTTGCTTAACAATTTTGTGGCTTTATTGGTTCAGTCAGCTCTTTGTTCGTGAACATACTATAGGCCTACTATAGTATTGGTCTTATCCCACACATATTATTTGCAATAATACCATTAACATGTCAGACATTTCCTTTGTGTTTTACTACTATTCTTTTTTTATGTACAGCTGCTTTGAAGCAATGTAACATTGTAAAAAGCGCTATATAAATAAGCTGAGACTTTTTGGATAAATAACCTGTCTTTTCTGATAAAGGTTACCATAACACAGCTTCTGACCTAACTGCCAACAGTCATAATAAATAATGAACTACTAGTAACAACTTTTTTATAGATGAACTTTGTTTGTAGATTTTTTTCCATACAGGGGAAACTTGATTAGGTTGTACACACATGGAATTCCCACAAAATTCACCCAATAGTAATGTACTCTCTTTTAGAGTTGCACAATGCTGAAGACTAAAATCAGTTGACATGGAGGAAACAGCTTTTTGTCAGGATGAGTGCACCCCAAGGGTCAGTTCCCTTGTGATGAGATGTGCTGTCTGTTAAAGGAGGAAAATGAATGGGATGCTCCTACCAATAAATTCAGTGCAGTTCATCTTTAAATATTATTAAGAACAAAAATATAGCAAAATATTTGATGGTCTTTAGTAATTCATGATGAGACCTGACAATTTTAACTTTAATTAAATTTTTTATTTTCTTTAATTGTATGTATATAGTGCTTTTTACAATGTTACATTGCTTCAAAGCAACTTATCTATACTTATCCATATCTAAAAAATAAAACAGAAAAAATGTCAAGCAGGTTCAATATAGAATACATGGTATTATTGCAAATAATATGTGTGAGATGTATACTAATAAAACGAATTAGGGATACTAGGTTTGTAGTGAATTAATAGTCTAGGTTTGTTTATGAATGGGGGTTGTTTATTAAAGGGTTGACTGAACCAATAAAAACAACACAGCTGGGCCATTTGAATAAATGGACGTGCATTAGAAATACCTGTCATTATGTGGGAAAGCTTGTACCTCTCCTGTACCTAGACCAGGGGGTGGGCAATTATTTTTTCCATTGGGCCACATGAGAAACAGAAAATATTGTGGAGGGCCGGGCCAAAAGGCTGAACTCAATTCTGTACAATACGCCAGTGTAAACACGCAAATGGGATACAAGGTTTAAGAGTAAACAGGCCGAAATAAATGGACTTAAGATTAAATCTGAGTATTAAGCAGCCTATGTCATGTGTAGTCAATTAACAAAATAGATTATAGGTATTATATTAAGCAAGATATGCCATTGCAGCTTCCACGAAGATGGCACATAGGAAGATAACATCTTATGGGCCAGGGGTATAAGGGTACCATAAAATACACACAATACACAAGAAAAAAATACATACATAAACCAAAAAAAACAATTCTTGTGTAAATTGGAGACAGAGAAAAAAACAAAGCAGTAGAGTCTTTAGGACTGTAATTATATCATTTCTTCAGAGTTCACACGTCAAAGTCATTGGCCATTAGGGCTGGGCAAAGGCTAGCACATGGGTGGGGCAGGGGTCTCAGTAGCGCCCCCTGGTACAAGGCACAAAAAGATGGTGCATATATCATACATACATGCACAAACATGTATAAAACTTTGTATGCGTTGACCCGAACAACTTTTGCGGTGACACCCCATAGCTCTGCCAAACAGGAAGTCAGCCTTTTGGGATTCTCTAATAAAGGCATGCCGTGAACTTTTAAATACCAAGATATTGTAGATTTAAAATTGCGAAGAGAATTTTAATATCTCTAATGGTGTTGTCATGGCTAGGCAGTAAATCAATGGTGAAAAATGTGAAACAGGAAGTTTCTAATATCAGCATATACAGCATGCATTGAGTGACTGACATCAAACTTGGCAAATATATTTATTGTGGTGGATTAATGACATTGATATGACTGTTGTGAGTCATGGTCATAGCGCTTTCACTCGGCAACAGTGTCATTTAAAAAAAACTTTATAATAGTATAAAATTATAACTTTTAAAATAAAATAACATTTACATTTAGCAAGTTACAAGTTACTTTAGATTTTGTCCAAATAATGTAGAGACATTGCTGATGTAAAGTTATAAAAGGATGAGTGACATCTTAAACTCCTATGTCTTTATGATGGACTGGTGCTAAGATATAGCTAATTCATGTTGGTTTGCTAGAGTGGTCTAAATGGTTGTGGCTATGAAGTTGAAATGTCACTATTGCTGTTTGCTAAACCAAGTGATGTGAGCCCACCCCCCAAGTTCAAAGGAAGTCTATGGGGTGGTTGCCATTGGTTGTAATGTTCCCATTAGTTGCTGCTTGCTAAGCCAAGCGATATGAGCCCACCCCCAAGTCTCTACAACATTCTGCTTGCAGAACTATGACGTCCCAAAATTCAGCCCATTTTTGTACGCCTTAAAAACATTGCACACCTGATCACTTATAAAATTCCCACATTAAAAAAAAAAACATTCTTGGGTTTATGACAAATGGTGCTAGATGAGTTACATACCAAAGTTTTGTCCAGAAAAAGTAGTAGTAGTATGCAGCAGAGTATCACAAGCATCACTATAAGAATGAGAAGTTTAAGTCAAACAACATGTTGACTCCCTCAAGCCAACATAATAATTAACTTTACAATCAATTTTAATGTTTAGTTTTTTAATAACAGAAACAGTCTCCCATATTCATGTCACAATAATATAAGATGCAAATACAGCAAACAAACAGCATCAGTCAACAGTGAGTCCTTCTGGAAGATCCACCACAACTGGAGCACAATCATCAAGATCTGCATCAAAGCTCCAGCAAAACTTTTTGGTTAGATGGGCTTTAAATTTTTCAGCTCTTTTGCGTAAAATGCTGTCAACCCCAGGGCTGCTGGCAAACTGGAAAAAGTCCTGAAGAGCAGCGATGGGAGGCAGAGAAATTAAAACATTAGTCAACCCCAGAAAGCCAAGATGTACATTCTTGTTAAATGCACTACAACGAGCACTACAATGGTGAGCATGTCAAGTATAAATGCCTCTGTATGTTGTTTGAAGTACCCAGTTAGAATATTGACAAAAACATATTGGCCCTGCCTATTGTTGATAAATACATTGGTGTGGTTTTACAACACGCTTAAGCAGTTAAGGCTGCAATTTGTAACTTCTGCCTCTTTTTCACCACCTCTGTTTGAAACATAAAATTGCAGGTTACTGTACATACGTGTCCATCCCAGCAGTTACCATTGTGAATTGGGGTAAGATATGGAGAGTTTTGACTACCTATCCGTTACGCACTTGCGAAATAACTGTTAATAAAAGTTATGGATTTAAGCTTTATGCTTTTTGCATATGCTTTGTGTGGGAATTATGTAAACAAGTGAATTTGTAACTATGTCAGCCATCATTTAGCCAGTAATTTTTAAAAAACGATTTCTGATAAAGAGAATGTCTCCTTATAAGGTAAGTGTGAGTGTTGTAACTTCGCAGATCTTCTTTATGCTCAAACAGCAACATTACACACTAAAGTTGAAAAAGTGAAACAGCATACTAGCACGCCTTCAATGGTTTATAAAGTATGCAAGTAGTTTACAACAGTGTACAACAGTGAAATAAGACAATGTGTGTATAACACACACAAACACGCATAAACTCTATTTGTTTTTTTTTCCTCTTATGCTTACCATCATTACCTTTGTGCAGTTATTAGATGTGAACATCAATACTATTAGCAAAAGGCACCGCAGATTTAAAGCAAACTTTCTAGGGTCTTGGTTAAGTTCACTTTGTTTAGAGCTTTTTACATTAAATCAAAATTAATGTAAACCCTAAAACAATCTGCGTGTACAAACACCTTTAGAAATAAACACATCCTAACAATTTTGTCTCATGTTAAGTTGAAAGTAACTTCAATGACTTTCATTATTCCATAAGTTAACGTTAGTATATGACATAAAGATTAGGACTTAAAATGGAAAATCTGTATAAATCTTACTTGAAGTGTGGAGGTAAGAAAGTTGTTCTGGGAAACAATATCTACAAAGAAGTCTGGAGGAATTTCTCCCAGCTGGTGGTACAACACAGCGATGAAGCCCAGATACAGATCCTTCTTTTCTTTCATGGCCTGCTCAGAGCGACAGAGCAGAGACAGCAGTCTCTTCCAGTGCTCAAAGGCTTCGTATACATTTCCAATGAGAAAGCAAACAAATGCAAACTGCAGCTCTCCTACACATAAGAAAACAGTTACACATTAAAAATAAAATATCCTTACAAAAACACTTCACTGAAGTAACTGTAATTAAATACTTTTCTAAAGATACTTTTCTGTGAGAGGTGCATGTCAATGCAAAACTTAGCACCACAATGTGTATTTTTATACCCTTAATAGGATGTTGTGGGTGATTTGTAGGGCACTGCTGTGTCTACTAAGTTGTGTTAAGTGGTTTTAACAAATTGCATTTGTTATGTAGTCACTAGGCTTGTAAGGGAATGCCACAACCTGGACTCACCTAGGACATTGAGTGGTTGTTTTTTATAATGATTGTCAAGAACATAGTTGAGAGTGTAGCTTAGATCCATACTATACTGGGTAATTTGAGCAGGTGTGGCACCAGGAGGATAGACCTGTTTAGGAATGTGGGAAAAGCGTAACTCTGTGCCTTCTCTTTGTTTCATCCGTGGCAGTCTGTCCAATCCCTCCTTCAGACTCTGACATTCCTGATCATTGCGTGTTAGATTCTGTTTTTCCCTGTCTTTAGTATGGGTCAGCTGCAGTTCTGGGACCACATCACTAAAGGCACACACTCTACCGCTGAGGGGTTGCAAAGCACTGGCGACTTCCTTGCTGAGTCGGTCAGTAAGGGAAACCCATTTTCGGAGCATGTCATATGGGTATGGCCCCAGATACGTGTCCAGTTCTTGAAGATGGGCCTTTACCCGCTCAACCTCCTCAGCATTATACGAGAAGTCCAGATCATCACCTTTTTTGTTCCAGTGTGCTACCATCACCTCCCGAGGATTCAGGTACAGGAACAGGCCTGTTTTGGGACCTATCTCTTCACAAGCGCTGTTGGTGTTGGCAGGGCAGTAATGGAGGAAATGAAGTCCTGGAGGAATCATTTTCACCCCACGAAACCGAGGACCAACCGTCCAGGTTTTGTAGTCAAGTCCCAACTCTGTTCCTTCAGGAACACGGAGCAGAATAAGAGTAGCTCCTTCTTCAAACAATCCCCGGGCCACCTCAGGGTCCATGTCTGTCTCGGCCATTTCTGCGGTAAATAACATTCACATTAGCACTTGTTGATTACTTTGTTTTCTAAATGTGTTCGGATTGTTTTATATCTGAAATCACAGAAGTATGAATGAAGGTAGCAACATGAGAAATATAAACAAATTATTTTCCTCCAAGATTTTTTCTACAGATCATAAAATATTTTTTGGCAGATCTAGAAAGTTGTACAAAGAAATAAAATGTGAAAACAAGTGGTATTACAAACTTAAGTGTGGAATAAATTATGATAAATGCAGTTAAAGTAAAACACTAATTAGAAGGCTAAATTTTATGAGGAAAAATCTTTTCCTCATAAATCTTTTTGTCAGAAGCATATTAGTAATATTATAATACCGTATGTAACTGCGCTCAGACTAGAATCCTCTTCTCTATCTCTCTCACTCGGCCCAAACCCCAAAATTTTATCGGAAGGGCCGTGCATATGTGAACTCAGAAACAAACTTCCGCTAAACGCGTCATAATAAAAGTCCAATAACCGTTTAGCGGCACAGCATAGTGTTTGCTGAAAATATTTGGCTATGTTTGTTAGATCGTTTACTTTAAGCAAAATTATGTATTATTAAAGGTAAAACATGAAACATAAATTACAATCGTAACTGGTTCAGTCAAATTTCATTTTCCACCGTTTGTTTTACATTAAAGTATTATTAAGAACATTAATGTTTTGCAGTGGAGAATTTTAATTTATGATCATATGAATAACACAATTCTACAAAACAATCATGTAAAATAAATTGTTCGAAAATAAAGGTTAAACAAAATTGACTTTCGTTTTCTATGTCTCTCTTCTAAAAATAAAGAAAATAGTTTAAACGTTGTTTTCCTTTTTCAACGGGGGTACTCGTTGGAAATTTCACAGCTTCCGCTACACATTGGGTGTGAATGTATTTAAGATTTCAAAGCTAAATGTTTTAAATATATTCGATATTTTCAGAATTTACCCCGTTTCGTGTGAGTGTCTGCAGTAACCAGCAGTGGTTAGTGGTAATCGGCGATAGTGGCGCGATGGGTTTCCGAAAGAAGAGCAAGAGTCCACCTGTGTTGAGCCACGAGTTTATCATCCAGAACCACGCGGACATGGTGTCGTGTGTGGCCATGATCATCCTGCTGGGACTCATGTTTGAGGTCATTATTTACTGTTAAATTAATATATCATGACCATCCTGCTAGGATTCAAATTTACTGTTTTTCGTCTTATTTCTAAACATATGTAATATTTATTAATTAACGCAACTGTATGAAAATCATTAGATTAGATTCAATTTTATTGCCATTACGTATAATTCAAGTAGCTAATGAAATGCAGTTAGCATCTAACCAGAGTTGCAAGAATATAATGATTTGTTTTCCAAATAAGTGCAGGAGTAAGTACTGCAGCATAGTTAGGCTATAACTTACAGTATGCACAGTGGAGTTAAAATATACAATATTTAACAGAATACATACAGAGGGTGTAAATATAGGGTTATATGTGTAGTATGAACAGCATCAATGCAAATACAGATAGTTGTATGTGCAATAACATATGTGCAAAAACAATTGTTAAACAATGTACAGTCTGTGCAAAATATGAGTAGTGCAAATACAGTATTCATAAAGTACTGGAACCAGTGCAGTAATGCAGGTGCATTACCTGCATGTGGTGGTCACAACCTCTTTGAAGAAGCTCCTTCTAAGCCTACAAGTTTGAGAGCGTAGACTTCTGTAATGCCTGCCGGATGGGTAGAGGGTAAAAAGTCTATGATTAGGGTGGGAGGTGTCCTTGATGATGTTCGTTGCCCATCCCAGGCAGCCCAGTGGAGCGTATGTTGAGAGCGTAATCTCAACATACGCTCCACTACAGCTCCGTTTATGTAGTGGATGAAGTCCAGGTGATCTGTTTGGTCTTCTGGGTGTTTTGTTCCAGATTATTGGACAGCACACCACACAGCCAGGTGCTGTGCCTCATCCCTACACCTCAACTTATTAGACCTACCACCATGGTGCCATCTGCGAACTTGATTATAATGTTGAAGACATCAACAGGAACAAAGTCATGACTGTATAGGGAGTACAGAAGAAGGCACAGCACGCAGCCCTGTGGTGCACCGGTGTTCAGGGTGATGATGATGGGGCAGAGGTTTTCTAAATTAACAGACTGGGGTCTGGAAGACCAGAGTCCAGTTGCAAAGGGATCTGCTGATTCCAAGCTGGCTGAGCTTTGTGATTAACTTGGAGGGAATTATAGTGTTGTATGCAGAAGTCCAGGTTTATAATGTTTATAATGGCCCCGGACACCTGCTCCACACAGGCTCTAAACACACACCCAGGTGTACCTTCAGGGCCAGTTGCCTTCCGTGCATTTACTCTGCTCGGAGTGGAGCAAACATCTGAAGTGGAGAGTGTGAGAAGCAGATCATTAGGTGGAAGCTCAACTTTGTTCGGTCAAAGCGAGCTTAGAAGTAATTAAGCTCATCAGGGATAAATGCATACTCCATCACCCTTATTTTTTTACCAGAGGTTGCTTCTACTCTATAAACCCTGAAGATACGCTGTTTGAGATGTTACTTAAAATGACGTTATTTTATATTAAACATGTGATCATATTGCTAACTTTCTTAAAAATATTATATATTGCACTAATGTAATCTTTGTTACATGCGCATTTTATATGTATATGAAATAATCATTATTGTAATCATTGTAACATGTTTTTCACATCTTTGGAAAACTGTCTTTAAAAGTCTGATATTACTCTTGCTTTCACTGGCATAGCTGCACATAAAATATTTGAGCAATTTTAATGTCTCGTATGCTCTTTTCTGGAGTTATATAGGCATTAAAATGTCCCATGCTGTTACACAAAGTATTAGCACTTTTTAAATGTGGATTGGTCAGTTAAATGAGAAAACCAGAACTAACTGTGTAATGTATTTTAAAACTTGCTATGCATATGTTCAGAGGTGTGTTAAAAAATGTTTCAATTGCAGGTGACTGCAAAGTTTGCTATAATGTTCATCACAGTCCAGTACAATGTCACTCAAAGCCTGGGTAAGTATGTCTTGTTCAAGATCTGTAAATAGTGTTATCACTAACAAAAAAAATGCATGTGCAAGTCATGGGGGTCCAAGCAAATGTAAAAAATGAAGGAAATTATGAAACACATCTGTCAAACCTGAGAAAAGTAGAAGATCCAGTGCATGCTGTGGATACATGAATGTCCGTTGTTTTCCACTCGTGGCAAACTATTTAAACGTTTACGACTCACTTAGACAGTATGAAATGACCTCAAATGCAAAAGCAGTGAAATATTTAGTCTTAACTTAAGTGTTACATGTGGGACAGTGCTGCCCTTCTAAAATTTGTAGGTCACGACTTAGGACACAGCATGTAGTGCCCACAGTGCCTAGTACTTCATTTAAAACACAACTATGGACGTATGGACATGAAATCAACACCAAAGAACTAATAGCTAGAACTAGAACTCATGTCGTCGTGCATCACCTGCTTTGGGGGAAACTAATTTGCACTTGAACATACCAGACAGTCAGGGCCGGCCGGTGGCATAGGCAGTATAGGCAAATGCTAAGGGCGCCGTACATCCAGGGGGCGCCAGAAATGGAGGAAGAAAAAAAGTGTAACTTCCACTATTCCTTTCGCGCGTACAATCACACCGGTGTGATTAGAACGTTCAGTGGTCACGTGATCACCTGCTAAATTCAAACTGTTCAAACCTACAATGGCGGTAAACGAGAGAGCGAGTCTTTCAGCGCTTATTATGTTTCATGGTTGTTAGCGTTTTCAGTCACGTAATGTTTATTTGTTTCT
>JAZGTJ010008933.1:0-20211 GCA_036877575.1 Botia almorhae | reverse complement strand
ACAGTTAGATATATGCACACAATTACACAAGCTGAACTTCTGTAACCAGTGTGGGCCAGTCAGCTTTCTGTACCTCAGAGACAACCAAAAGGTAGACTCAGCTTTCAGAGTAAAGCAGGCCAACATTGTAGGGACTACAGAGTATGCATTTTCTGCTCCTATAGCTCATCCTGTATTAGTTAATAAAGCTAATTTAATAAGTAAAGTAATTTAATAAGCTCTGTAATGTGCACAGTTGTAAAGATACGGATGGCTCGCGTACTGTGGTCACATCTGTATTTAGCACAGAGCACGCCAGACGCATCGAGGTGAGAGTGCGGTCACAACATGTCAGGCATGTCTTACGTAACACAAATTTTGTGAAAATCAAACACAAGAGATAGAAAAAGAGGAGCATGTCTCACTCCTCCTCAGAGAAGAGAAATAATATAATAAATAAAAAATATAGACAAATATAGAATCAGGCAGGTTAAGTGCACACAAGTTAGACTGTGTGGGTTTGTATTGAGAACACATCCAGGTTTGTATAAGTCATATGTCTATTCGTCTGTTTATTTCTTTATTCTTTTTTCTTCATTTCTTTATCATCTTTCTTTTCTTCTATTACTCAACGTTACATACTTTAGTTATGGGCAATAACAGCTTTACTTAATAAACTGTTTTTTATTGTTATATTGAACAGATACATACAGTATTGGATGCCATTAACAAGCTATTTGTATGTTTTAATTTTACTTATGTTTAGATTTGATGTTGCCCTTCAACAACTCAGGAAATATTGTTTGTTAGTAACTTATGTTAGTACTATAATTGGTTTTTCGAAAGGACACTTTGTAGTTTAATTATTTTAAATCATCTGTAGCTAATCATCTGTTTTAAAGTAGCTTAACCGATGTATTCCCTCACAATAATGCAATCTTACAATAATGATAGTCTTAACAGTTTAACAGTTTAACACATTTTTGCTGCATTCATCTTTGACTCAACTGTCAAGCTCAATTAATCAATGTTATGAGCAAAGGGTTCTTTGAATAAGGTCGATAAAAGCTGGCAAAAGAAGTTGTTTGAGAGAACATGTAATTCAGAGTAGCTGCCCAGGTCCCTGTCTCATACAAAGGTCAGCATGCTGCCAACTGGTTATCTCTCATAATGCCACAAGTGCACAGAACTTGTGCTACACCAATGTTTAGGCAGAGAGTGGGCTCAGAGGCGGCTACCCACCGCGGCCCTGCCAAGCTGCATTAAGCTAAAGAGGAGTTTAACTCAACACACTGACAGCTTCGCTTAGTTCTCTATAAAACAGCAGACAAGGTCAGCGAGGCTAGAAGAGTTTATTAAGAAGCATCAGTAAATTATAAACATATATCTTATCTTAAGCATGTTTATTTCGGTTTAGCAGTGCTCAAATTATGCCAATGTTAACCATCAAACATATTCACATGTTTTACATATAGTAAAGTAAAATTACATACAGTATTCCTTTTACCGTTTATGGTTGACCATCAACTTTGTAACACCACAGTGTAAACAACTTGCAGGAGACTCAAACTCCTCCCAAGGGTCACTGTGCTGTTTGAAACATTCATGACTGAATGTTTCAAACAGCACAGTGAAATATTCAGTCATGAAAATATCTTGCCTGCCTCTCTTCTCACCCCATTCGCTCTGGAAAACCTACGAATCCCCTGTTCCATTGACAGGTCAGAGTTGGTGCCCAATCAGAAGCCATGTGTGAAAGGCGGTAGTGGGGTATCAGGTGGTCAGGGCAGGTCAGGGCCCTTAGCATGCCGGTCAGTGCTGTAAATACTGCAGCAGTTCACCGACTCAGCAGTGTGAGCGTGTTGTAGATCATGTTTAGATGTGTGGGATGTTGCAGTCAGTCTGGAGTGTTTCAGCGGGCAACACAAAACAGATGGACATGTTAGCATGTTAGCATATTTGGCAAATGCTTCTATCCAGTGTGACTTGGATTCAGGCTGTGCTAGCTATTAAGGAAGATTGCATTTAGGCTATACATTTTATCAGTTTGTGCATTCCCTGACAACAGAACCCATGATTTTGCTATCGCTAACGCTATGCTCTGCCAGCTAAACTGCAGGAATACAGTGTTAACAATTCCCTAATTTAGTGCAATTAAGTCTAATGAGATAGGAGGAAATCAGAAGTTATTGAATTCACCACATTTCTCCCAAACTCCCCTTTTATTTCCACCTTTAATTTTTCTTTTCCTTCTGTTCCCGTGGCATTTGGTTCTTGTTGCCGTCTGCTCATTGACTGAATCAGTCAGATTTCTGCCAACTGAATGGAGTTGGAAATTGGTTTGTAAAGTAAATTCAAAGGTACAGAAACTACAGCCTGTGTCCTAAGGGATGAGATCCCTTGTATCCGTGCAAATACGCTTTTGATTCTTTCTTCCGTTGGCCTTTGGATCGTTCCCTCACCCTGAGGAGAAAACCTAATCACCCTAAAATGTCACTCATTCTAAGTTTTTTACACAGAAAGGCTTCAAAGGCTCAGGACAGAACATCTCATCCTTTTATACAGTCCGGAGTTTCATCATTCCAAATTTTTCATTCTGCAGTAGAATCCCTCAAGCCAAAACCAGAAGGACATCTGTAGTGCAGTAGAACAATGCCTTCAAACTGGAATCGGAAGCATTAGATCCCATTGCAGGTTGCAGAGGAATGGAGGAATGTATTCCTCAGGTGCTTGTCTTTGGAATAGAGCTGCTCTACACACTGACTGGATATGACTAACTGCAGGGGATGTTGGGATTTTAACATGATGAAGAGCTTGTGAGCTCAGTCATGCCCTGGACTGAATTCACAGCATGATTAGGATCAATGTGTTTGCTTTCACACTGATCTGCCGCGTTAATTAGATGAGAAACGACATTCACGGTCATGAAAAATGGGAAAAGTCCTGCCAATGTATCATTTTGTCAACATTTTAACAATACACAGAAAAACAAGGTTTTATTCGGCCAAACATTGATGATACATAGATATTGTTTGTCAGCAATTATGTCAATATTTAGTGTAAATACGTAGCATATCTATAAAATAGCATAACATTTAATATGTATTTAAGTAAATATGATCAAAGTTATTACTAAATTAAACTCTGGACTGTTTTGACCCTCATTTAAGGGTCTTTTTGAAAAAACCTTTCGTGACTGTTAAACTGAAAAACTACCAAAATGTGGAGATGTGTACTGAGAGACAATTCTGACACTGGAGGTTAAGGACAGTTGTAACATTGTAAACCAGAGCCATCTGAGGAACATCTGAGTAAAATGTTAATGAATCGAGAGAGAGAGAGAGAGAGAGAGAGAAAGAGCGAGCACTTAGCATTAACAAAGAGTTTCTGCGCAGTCATGCTGAGTTTATAAATGCTCCCCGGATGGAGGAGGGCTATGATGTCAATCATCTGGATGATCCTCTTGCCTTTACTGTGTGTTATAGAAGTTCATTTATAATGCTGCAAGATGTTTTCATGGTCAAGGATGAGAAATTGAGAAACTGGCGAGGAAGGTCATTCCAGATATTAGACATCAGATGTTTATTCTATTTACATACAGTGAGGCATTATTCAGATCAGTGTAGAATGTGTTTACATGTGCCTATGTGTCAGCCTGTGCTTGTGAAATGTTGCTGAGGACTCTTATTGCTCAAAGTTCTTTGTTTTCACGATTGTGCTCTTGCCATCAGCGGCGTGCCGTCATTTCACTGACCCGCTGGTTGTCTCTCTCTCTCACTCTTCCTCCTCCTCTTTTCCTCCTAAATATGACCTTGTCCCTTACAATCTGCATATTCTGACATCCCTGCCCTCAGCTAAAGACAAACAGAAAATAGAAATGAAGCCTGCGTACATAAACATGTGCATGTATTTATTATATAAACTACTATGATTAAGAAAAACTAGATGGAAGCCGGAGGAAAACGACATCTGAGGTCATGGGAGGAATTAAGGAATTAAATCATCCAAAACAAAAAATTCTGTTGGTATTTTCTCACCCTTAATTCCAAACCTGTATGACTGTTTTCCTTTGTGAAACACTTAAAGATTATGAGCAATTGTACTGGCTGCCCTTTTCCATACATTTAGGGTGAATGGGGACAAGGGTTTTAAGCTTCATAAAGTACCATAGTACTATAAAAAAAATTATAAAAGTGGTCAATACAAATTGTGTGTTAAATTCCTACTCTTTTGCACTCATACAGGTGGTAAAAATAATTTTAATTTTAATCATGAAAAAATAACCTGCATTTTCTACAGTACTTCACAAAGCTATCGTACGACTTCAAAACGGTTTTAAAATGGCAGGACTGCATGCACTACTTCTGTGGTCACAAAAAATCAAGGTTCTTTAAAGGTTCTTCAGAGTGAAGATTCGAAGAACCATTTTTGGTTCCCCAGAGAACCATTCAGTCAAAAGATCTCTCCTATCTTACTACTTCTATCTTAAATTCTTTCTTACCTTTATCTAGTCTAAATAACCTTTTTCCACTACAAAGAACCCATGGAAAAGGTTCCATGGTTGTTCTTTACATCCATGGAACCTATACAGCAAAAAGTGGTTCTTCTTTGGCATCGTGAAGAAACGTTTCTTAAGAGCGCTGAGTTGAAATGACATGACTGACTGCTTTGCATTTCTAACTACTTTGTGAAGCATGCAGATAAAAGATGGTCAGCAACATTTTGCAGAGAAGCATGCTTAAAAGGAGAACACATTCACACGACCTCACAGCAACATTGAGCGAGTGGGTTGGATTGAAGTTATGATCATTTTCCCTGCAAAAATAGATCTCAATCGCTCATTAAAACTCAGTTGAGCTCAATGGTCAAGAGCATTTCCTAATATCCTGATGTTTCAGAAGCAATGTGCTGTAAATTCAGGGTCTTCTACACTGTCAGTCCACAGCAGCATTACATCTCCGAGTCAGACAGCAGCTGCTATTTATAAGCTCTGTTGGCTGAGTTTGTAGCTTCTATTCTGCTGGTTCGGATTTACAGCCCTTGAGAGTATTTTCTCTAAATCTGCAGCTGTTAGGGATAGGTAAAGCTTCTCTGCTGTTGGTTTAACTGCTGGACAGCATTACTGTCTACAAAGAGCAGAGCCATAATTTAGCTGGAGTTCCCTGTAATTAGCCTGATGTTGCTTTAATAAAGATTGTGCCATTTATAAATGTCACATTTTAATAGATTTTAGTCCAGTAAAAATTTAAAAGACAGGTATTAAACCTTAAAATATTTTAAATATAAATCAATTTTGAATCCTTCATGTCTTTAAGTGGGTTCAGTTCGGAAGAGAGTAGAAACTATATACCAGGATTAAACAGGATCTGCTAAATATATATTTATTTATAGCTATATATGTATTTTTAAAATGTGACATTTCGAACAGAAACTTTTTCAGACTTAATTAAATGTTAAATATTGCTTAGTTATTTGCTGCACCTTTTATTTCATGTTTGGCACCTAATATTTTGTGGTGAACAGTAATTCAGAAATGCATATGAAAACATCAAGGAAATCAAATACGAATCAGAAAAAGGACAAATCTGACAATACACAGTCTTTCTGGTTTCTTGGAGTCTTTCCATCCCGCTGCATTATAAGTGATAATCAGATGGTAATGAAATGAGTTAGGAGCGCTTGTCCAAGAATTATCCTAATTTAATTATATGATTGTGAAACAGAGAAGAGTGAAGATTCACTGAAACACATTCTAAAGCTACTCAAATAAAAGTTATTCTGTTTTATTTCAGGCACCTGGGTGACGTTTGGAGGCCAGATATCAGATGAGGTACGTCAAAAAAAATTTCTTTTCGCAACTCACCTGAAAAAAGTTTGGAAACCAAAAAACTTAATGAAAATATGAACCTGTTACGGTCAAAGCGAACTGGGAAGATTAGCAAATGTGACAAGAAAAGCCCACAGATGGCAAATACACATTTATGTGAGTCCACATAACAGGAAAGACTGCCAGGTTCGGTTCTAGAAGTTCTTTGAAATGTGCATGCTGCGGAAGGCACGGTCAAATCAACCTAGAACACAAACAAAACTCACTGGATGAGCAAGAACGGTAATTTGTTTCCGAGGGCATGTAAGTTTATATAGAACAGCCGGCTGTTCCTCTGCTTTAATGGAAGGGTTAACAAGTCCTCAACCTCTTCAAAAGCCCCGTTCTTTCTGTGCTGGTGGTCGGGAGAAAAAGCTTGAAACGCTGGAATTGTCACCCTGCCCTACATCATCATCACTCACAGGGTTTTCATTTCCTCCTGGCAGTGGAATGACTCAGCGAGTCCTGCCAGCTGAGTCGACCTGTGTGAGTGACAGGGCAGTTTGTTTCTCTGCAGTCATAAGAGATTTGCTTTCTCCAGGGTATTGGGGTGACAACGTTTGAATCAGGATTTTCTGCTAGCACTTTGTGCGAGCAACACATTCAGTGTAAGTGTGTGTGTTAGTTTTAGGTGGATTAATAGAAGCTTTAAGAGGGTTTTGCCCCTGTTAAATTAACAAGAGTATATATGAAATGTGGAGGCTACCAACTGTGAAAACAGCTTTTCCCTCATCTAATTCCTGTTGAATTGATGTTCATACAGGGCTGAGGTTAAGCATCTGAAATGACTGGCCATATAGTTGCATATGTGTTTTAGATACTGGTGGCCCAACTTCACTAGCCTAACCAGTAAGATTTTTGTCAACCAGCTTTATCAAAAGGACCATTATGGTCAACAGCTTTCAACAGCTTACAGTGAACATCTTGGTTATTTTAATCAGAATTTTTGGTCATTCATTGTTTTCACCCTTATTTTTCTGGATTCACCTTCTAGACTGAGATTTTTATTGATGTGCTGGATGTTTTAACTTGACAGAAAGCAATCCTCTGTAATCAGAGTGTGGTGTGTGTAAAATAAAAGGAACTTGTAAATAAATTTCAAGGTTAAGAATATATTTATGTTCACACAGTTACATCACTCAATGCTTAGAGCATCTATCAAGCCAGCCCACCTATAATGAATTAGTCTGGAAGGGGAACATTTAGAGATCATTCTTAAGGCTTAGCCGCTGCATTGCAAACAGCAAGCCAAATCAATTTACATTATCACTCGCAAAGCTTATATGAACACCTGAACTGACCAATGAGCTAAATACCTAAAACCTCCAGCTCTTCTGGACAGGTTGATTAATTTCTCTGCTTTCTCCCATTTTTTAATTGCGATTTATGGATTAGATGATTGGCTGAGGTTGTACTGTGTTACCAGGACCTGAGAGAAAGCATGAGAGAACTAGCCTAAGTGTAAATGTGATTATTGATATAAAAAATGTGATTGCTCACCTGGCAGTGCCCACCCACAAACAATCATACTAATACAAATGCATTCACACTCATACACCTACAAATTCTCTCTCACTCTGTGAAATATTGTTTTAAAATTACCCCATAACAACACTCCACATTAATCTGCAAACGTGTGGGGGCGATGAATGGTCAGCTGTCAGAATGAATGATCGCCGCCTCACTTTAAAACAAGCTAAATCGCTTAAATACTTTTTTTAAACCAATAATTTTTTCAAATGGTTTCAAAAAGGCTGGAGAAATGCCTTTTCAGTATTGTTTTATTTGGAACCTGATTCATTTGTTTTAATAAGCATTAGCAACAAACCTTTACTGTTAGGTCGGTATAAATTGAGTGACATTACTGGTAATTGTCTTTGAAAAGTAAAGTTAGCTCCCTACCCTAAAACGTTATTGCATACAGTGTAAATTAGCATACTTTATGATTTGGGGTTGAAAAAAATAAGTATAATGTAGGTTTATGTCACATATGTAATGTCACAGCAGATTCTACATTTTGTGGGTTTATTAGCTAGTATGTAGCATAACTAGCTAATAAACCCACAAAACGTAGAATCTGCCGGGATGGTTTTGACATATAAAGGTTCATTGTTGTATCCGTCTGTGGTGGTGTGCCATGCATATGTGTGTGTGCCTTCCAGGTGGCAGAACAGCTGATGACTATAGCTTATGAGAGCGGGGTGAACCTGTTTGACACAGCAGAGGTGTATGCTGCAGGAAAGTGAGTATGACTCAGCGCCAACAAGATTACCCATAATTCACTTTACTCCATGAGTCATAATTAACATCTCTCTGTCCGTTACAGAGCTGAAGTCATACTGGGAAACATCATCAGAAAGAAGGGCTGGAGGTACGGTTGATTCATGCGTGTAAATAAATAGCTATGTAACTATGATTTAACATCACAGGAGGGACAAATTCTTCAAGGGGAAAGTGAAGCTTATATACTGTTTTGTAGTTGTTGTGTACCTGCTGGCTATAGCATCAGCTACATCTTATTAGTCAGATTTTTCCCTCTGCTCTGATAACAGGGAGATGAGGGGTTTGATCACTAAGCTGAACTGATGACAGCACACGAGTGCTTCTTGGTGTGGGTGGTTGCTAAGGCAACTGTTGTCAACCCACTGTGATCAATATCACCTTTAGAATGACAGTGGTTGGTTAACTTAGAAAAATTCTCAAGTTCATTTGTAAGTTGATCTGTCATTATTGGCTCTGAAATCCATGGCAGTTTTATATTAGCAGTGGAGTCTAGGTGACTTGATAAGGGCCCTGTTTACAATGAAATATTAGGGTACTGTGCAGAATACACTAAATACTAAATACTATTTAAAAATACTTCTTATTTTTGCTTTTGTTATGATAAACATTGCAAACAGTAGTGTATGTTCTACTGTCTTTCAGATACATATCTCATCAGACTGATTCTTAGGGCTCAAATCTGCTTTGCGCCCAGACA
Organism: Botia almorhae; assembly: GCA_036877575.1. Lineage (NCBI taxonomy): Eukaryota > Metazoa > Chordata > Actinopteri > Cypriniformes > Botiidae > Botia > Botia almorhae. Next base: position 11,386 of record JAZGTJ010008933.1, on the reverse strand, counting down.
AATTTAAACCGGACATCTCGTCCTTGGACACCTCTCTAAGCTTTATTATCTTCTCAAATGTGTTATGCTGATACATTCTCTCTGTTCCCACTGCAGAGAACATTCAAACATAGTGTAGTATCATCTAACTATCCCATGACACTCAATAAATATTTATATATCGATCTGGGTTGAGCTTCTTGGTAAAAGTTTGATGGATGCACATTAAAGAGTCCACAGCTTTTTTGAGTACAACACAGACGGTACAGTTTATTTCACTGTAGGATTTGGTTTCACCAGCTCTCATTCTCCTTCATCTTCTATCGGTTTCTTAGTTCTTTAATGTCTTTCCAGTTTATTTCTTCCTCTGTGTCCCATATTGTAATTGAAGCTCATTCCATTTCCCTCAACCCAATTTCTCCCCTCCGGTCTCGCTATCATTTGCTTTTTTTCATTTCAAGCTTTTTTATTATTCCCTTCTTCATCCCGCTTCTGCTTTCTCATGAAGATGATGGTGTGAAGTCCGTGTGTTTGGGTCTTTTGTCACACAGTGACAGCTGGGTGTGAAATTCTCCCCTTTGTGTCACCCGCAGATGCTAAGCTACCAGAATCACTTACAATCTAATATCCAGGCTAATATCTGCTATATGTTTGTAATATGCTCAGATTTCTTGATTAAAATAGGTCTTTTGACAGTTTTGTAAGGTCTAAATTACTAGGGCATCTTTCATTTTATCTTTTGCAGATAGTGCATGTAGGACACAGTGAGAGTTTCTACTGATGAAAGCTCATTTACACCCATTTAAAATGTAGATGAGAGTGAATCTCTTAGACCTGCAGATTACTGCCAAAATGGCTCCAGATGAAGGTTTTGTATGTATCATCACTGAGCGATAGCATCTTTTTCTAGTTCTACTGCTTTGTTTAATGAATTCATAACACCAATGAATGATCCAATAACTTGTTGGCCAGTGGTCATTGACTGATTAATCAGTTAATCCATTTTTACTCTCTATAGAATAAATGAGTGAAGATTATTTTGAAAGATTTATGTGTAAATCATAGCTGTCGTGTTTTTTTCTCGTCTCTTGTTCAAGGCGATCCAGTCTGGTTATAACCACGAAGCTGTACTGGGGTGGAAAGTGAGTAAATTCTTAATTCCGCACACACTGTTTATGTCATTTCCTGTTGAGAGAGAATGGCTGTTATTTAATAACTGTCACTCTTTTGAGTGTTCTAAAGAGCAGCATACTCAACGCTGACATCTGTGGATTCCCCCGTTTCATAAATGAGATTATAAAGCTTAGCTCAGGTCAAGAGCTGACCCAGCTTTTTTTCTGGTGTTCATCAGCTGGTGTCTCATCATAGGTGCAGCTGAGGAACCAGATAAGACTGAAGAAAAGGCCTGTTTCATTTCTTTACAAATCCTGTCTCATGAATAATAATTGGTGTTTAAACAAGCCAGCGAAATTCACTGATTTCTTTCCCCCACATGTAAAGCGTGAACATTTTGCAATGGGAAATAGGTGATCGAGAACTACTGGCAGAAAGAGGACAGATTCTCAGAAGCTAGACTGAACAAACTCTGAGAAGTACTTTGCTGTAGCACAGCTTTCTAAAGTTCTCTGCATATGTGTGTCTTTTTCACCACAGAGCTGAGACAGAAAGAGGTCTCTCCAGGAAACACATTATTGAAGGTACACTTCCTCTTTTCCTTAGGAAATTCTCTGTAAACAAACTTAAACAAAAATAAACTGACTTTTGCCAGTGCTGTTTATTTGCTCATACTGTCTGCATTGTTTTAGAACTAAAGGAGTTGCGCAAATCGTTATAGTAATCGTAATGCAATTAGCGTGGCACAGTATCTTTTGGCTTAGTTTGGAGTGGTAGAGTGTGGAAGATGCAGCACATTACTGGGTGCACATTACTGGAAATGTCCAATGTGGACATTACTGGGAAGGTACAGCATCACTCCAACTGTGCAGTTTAGGTACCTGGTTTGGCTTATTAAAAATTCTGAAAGTGCATTACACTGTGTTTGGATTTGTGCCCAGTTATAGCGCTTAGCATTATTTGATCATCGTTTGATGAATTACTGGTGCCATGACCAATAGAAAATGTATGCAAAGATTTATTTTTAATAGAAATGAGTATTACTGCAGGCAGTAATAGCACAGTGTTAATTTCAGCATGCAAATTGCACTGGGTTTTGTGTCTAAGAAGTCTGATTTACATAGAAAGAGGGCATGGGTGCCCTGAAAGCACATTTAAATGCATTTTAGCGTGTCTGGTTAAACTGAATTGTGGGGCTTAGTGAATAAGAAGCAGGTTTTTACACTCCCATTCAAAAGCAGTTGTTTTAGTGAATTCACTTCTCCTTTTGCTCTCCTTTTGTTTGTGAGTGACATGCTTGGATCCACTGTTGGGCATTGATTGAGTGAATTTAATGTTAGTGTTGCTCTGATAGGCTGAACTATCAGATAGCAGCACTAAAGAGGAGCACAAACACACACACAAACGTCTCCACCTAACACACCACTGAACACACACACGTTAGACACAATGAAGCAGCAGAAAGTCAGGATCTTAAGCATGTCACGCACATCTGACCTTCCAAAATAAATCTTCTTTGCATAATTTGCTCCTGACTGAATCTCTTCTGACACAGCGCAGTGAATTCTGGGTAAACAGATTATTAATGAAGGGGCACAAGAGTGATGTTGCATTCCATCATACTATAGCAGTACTGACTCCTTCCATTACATCAAAATACCAGAAGAAAAGCAACAAGATTTATGGGAACCATTAGTATGGCAGTATTAACTATTGCTTTGACATGCTTACATAGTAATGCGTAGACATTGTCACACAACAGAACTAACACACACTGACCTAGATATTCAGGTTTATAGGGGGTGAAAGATAAATGATTGGTTGGGTGTGCTATTCTGCACTGGCCTTTATTTTTCTCCCATGCCAGCAAATTTGGGGCCAGACAGCAAGTTTGCAAGCACAGGGCTCAGGGAACTACATCACTTCCACCTGCACATCTGTGAACATGTTTTGCTATATTATGTTTTCATCGCTGGATTGGGAAGCACCCACCATCCACCACGCAACTGTGGGTCCCTCGTCTGTGGTACTCGATTAAGTGGGGAAAGTTTATCTTGATGTTATAAGGACTTGAATCTTCAACAAGCCCTCTGTGATCTGTCATAATGCATTTGACTCTTCAAACAGTACCCTGAAGTACAAATTATTGGGTAAACACTATAGTTGGTGTTTGAATTCCTAGGGGCCCAGGACCGAATTATCAGAGTTGGCCCCCGCCCTCATATACTCAATGTAAAGATGCATTTTCGATTGCCCCGCACCAATTGTCCCCCACTGACAGCCCTGGTAAACACTACCAGCGTTTTTGAAAGGGAACACAAACAAATACTCAAACACACAATTGTCTTGTTTTTCAGGTCTCAAGGGCTCCTTGCAGAGGATGCAGCTGGAGTATGTAGATGTGGTCTTCGCCAACCGGCCCGACAGCAACACACCAATGGAGGGTGAGTTGGGTTAAGGAAATAAGAGGAACATTTACAGTCTGTTAGATATTTATTATAAAAATATTTGTGTTTATGGGGGTGTTTGTGGTAGAGCTGCAGGACTTTGGAAGGGGCAGTAGACTTAACAATCACAGTCTTTTATGACAGTTTTCTCAAAAAAAAATATCTTTTGACCTTAACCAAAGAACATCGGGTTACTCTCTAGAAAACTCATGACAATGCTGCATCAAAAGCCAGAAAGGTACAAATGAATGAGTGTGTCAGTGTAAAAGGGTTGGTGTCCTGCAGGCATTCGTTCCCCAGCATTCTGAGTACTCTGAAAGATGTAGTCATGTTAACAGGGTTACGATTGAGTGCTGTCCCCAGGGTACCATCACAATAATAATGTGGAATAACCTGACTTCTGTCTTGTACCCAAGGTAGGTAATACAGCAAGCAGGCTGTAAAGATTCTGCGCTGCCCAAAGCTTCCGGGGCAATCAACCTGAAAATCGAATCTACTATTTAATAATGTATTTCTGGCAAGGCTGTAACTCTCAGATTCACAGGGCTTGGGACAACATTTGTATGGATGGGGTGGGCCCCTTCAGGTCAGAACAACATACTTGTGGGCGGCATCCATTATACAAAAACCCAGTGATTTAAAGTTTTACCCCCCGCCCCAACCTTAATTACATTCCTAACAATAAACCAGCCTTTCGAACTGATTTAAACCAGTTTCGAAACATAAGTGCACAGATAGACAAAAACTATTGCTGTGGACAAACTATATTACTTGGTTTGTAAGTTGTTTTCTATTGTATAACATAATAGAGATGTTGGAGAGATTAAGTAAAACGCGTATCTGCCAGCAATTGTGTTTTGAAGACATAATAGCTTTATTCCCAGAAAAGCTGAATGAGGAGATGAGATAATTAAACCGGCCTCATATGACCTACAGCTCTTACAAAGAAAGTACCAGCAGATTCTCGCTTTTCTGATCCATCCTGATATCTCCAGATGTATAACACATACACAGTTGACAGAGAAGACAGTAGAGGAAACCGGAGAGAGACAAAGAGAAGAGGAATCAGAAGCAATCAGATTGTCTTGTGGCAGATGTACTCTATGCGGATATGCCAATGCAGATACCAAAGTCAGGTCAATTTACTGCAATTGCAGATAAGTCTCTGTAACAGCCATAGACTGTCTTTATACAGCAGAAAAAAGTCATGGAACCAGTCTGTACTTTTAGTCAATCAACAAACTAGCTAATCAGAAAAGCCATCCGCCTGTGAATCGTTTTGTGCTTTTGAAATAAACGAAATGTAGAAGTTATATTACAGGAGTGAAAGAGAGACGGAGTTTCACATCCTGTTGTTGTGAGCTGAATCAGTATTCACTCATCAGAGAGGATCAGAATGCTACTCTGGTAATGTATGTTGCGCTTAGAACTGTTTTGTAGAGAAGCGTTCAGGGCTTTAGTAATATTTCAAAGCCCTGCGCTGTATGCCAAGGTCACCCTGATTTAGCCATTTGTTCTAATCCTCTCAGCTTCTTCAGCTCTCACCCCATCACATCTTAGAGCCACAGAATTAAACAACTATGCCTGCCAACATTTTACACTTAGAGATATTTCAACATATCTGCTTTTTCCGTTTTAACATCTTCCCATTGCAACCCTGCAGTTTATTCGAAAATGAACGTAAACAGTGTGTAAACACACCTCATGGGCTTCATTCTATCCTGGTCTGTTCCTTTAATGCTTTCCTATATCTACAGTATCTCTCATATATCAATAGCCAATAATGAATTAAAGAAGCCAATGCTAACAGGTCAAAGAACCATCTTCACTTTGAATTTGTCAGTGCTTCTTATCTCTGTTCAACTTTATTGTCTCTGGTTCTCAGTGTCTAAACATGACACTGGCTATGTTAAAACCTCTCTCTGTCTTTCTCTCTCTCTCTCTGTCTTTGTCTGAGGCATAAGCAGGCAGATAGCTATGCAGTGCTTTTCTGCTGCATTAATGCGTAAAGTGTTCAGAGTTTAGTGCTGGCTTCTCACTGTGTGTGCAGTGCATACTAAGACTCTCTGTGTCCTTCTCTTATTCTTTTTCAACTTTTCCAACTTCTTCTGTTTCTCACCTGCAACGCAGGAACAAGCTGCTAACCATTTCATCAACCTGAGGGATGAAAGCTAAAGGGAATATAAAGTTACGCTGTAGTTTATCATTTATTTCTGGCGAGTGCACTTATTGAATCCAGTGAAGTCACACTGAATCAACTCAAGCAGAACTTAATCAACTCACTGGGGCACCGCAAACGAAGCCATATTAAACCAAACCAGATTTAGCGCTTCCTGAAAATAGCAGAAAAAGTCTGAGACAGCAGAATTTTCTGTCCTTTTCATTTCACTAAGTACTTCTGGAAGAGTGTTGGTCTCTGCTTACCCCAGATTCTGTACTCCCTGAAATTACCCCCATTGTTTATAAAGCTGACACCCCTATGCGAACTCAGCGTCCAGTTTTTGGACAGCTTTTACTGTACAATACAGTACAATAAATCATTAATGTTGATTTATTTTGAAATCTCCAAAGCACAGCTAATGTCAGTGGTTTAAAAATGTACATAAAAGTACATATAGATGCATGTGCAACTTTCAGAACGCAAAGAACAAAAATTGCCCAGCGTGTCTGGTAACAACGTTGGTATTGTGAATGTTTGCTTCTCCAGAGATTGTCAGAGCCATGACCTACGTCATAAACCAAGGAATGTCCATGTATTGGGGAACCTCGCGATGGACGGCTATGGAAATAATGGTGAGTTACAACATTTTCATAAATCTCAGTTCGGATGGAGAACCTGCTTCAGAATTAAACAGAATTTTAGGGTATCACAAAAATGACATGACAAAAAAGAATAATCATTTTAAAATGAAATGAACTAGAGTGGCAAACATGCGATATTAGAACAGATATGACTACACCATGTGGTTTTAGTTTTGCCACATGGTTACTTGGAAAAGTTACTTAACTTTTACATAAGTAGACATAACTTTTAGGTATAACTAAGTGTTAATCGTGTGGTGTTTCGTTGACTGGAAAATGAACTGGACATAGATCATTGGCTTTCTGTGTAAAACAAAATTAAAACTGAGACAGAATACAGGAGCAAACCGGGCTTGGGTGGACAACAAAATAACATCTTGTATGTCAGCTCTGCTGGTGTATATTGCTTTATATTTTTAGCCCTTTGACTGAAGCCAGTGTTTGCTAGTATTGTATGTTGCTGTAATTGCAGGACAAGTGTGCCCAAACTGATATGTTGTAATTAAGTCCTGACATTATGAATTCATGGGTGATAAATGAAGGCCTGATCAGGATTTTTACAGGAACAGTTGAGAGGAGACACAGTGATGACCTGTAATTTGTGTGACTGTGATAATACCATGTTCCAGTGTCATGCCAGACACATCCCACGCCAACAGCCTTCCACAGCTGCAACATGCCACCACAGCACGGCATGTGTAAATTATACCACTGCATATGGATCATGAGAGCTCTGTATTTGCATATGTATTTTTATCTTTGCATACACAAACAAGGGGTGAGTAGCGTTGTCAACAGTTATGCCATTAATATATACAATATATGTGGGCAAACAGGCTAGTTTTACTACTTTTTTACTTTTTTATTTACTACTAAAATAGGTTAGGTTTGTTTTTAAAAGTTAAAACTCTTAGTGGAGCACATATATTAAAGCTCTTCAACATTTCCACTCTTGACCAGGAATAATGGTACATTTGCAAACTTTCTGAGAACATAATTCACAAACATTATATAAGAAGGTTGAACTAATTTGAAATCGACATAAAATTGAAAGCAACATAAACGTTGTATGGATGTTTTAAGGCAAGTGTAATATCTGCAGTCTCTCTCTCTCTCTCTCTCTCTGTCTGTGTCTCTCTATAGGAGGCGTATTCCGTGGCGAGGCAGTTTAACCTGATTCCTCCAGTATGTGAACAGGCAGAGTATCATCTCTTCCAGAGGGAAAAGGTGGAGGTGCAGCTGCCTGAGCTCTACCATAAGATAGGCAGGTGTCAGTTATCAGATAGTCAAGTCAAGTCCCTTCGTATAAATATATATCCCAAATATGAAACTGTCAGAATCTTCCAGAAGTCATCAGTGATTGCATGTAGTATCTCAATCATAAATTATCTCTAGCTGACACACTTCAATATTATGTGCATGTGACTGTAGGTGTGGGAGCCATGACATGGTCCCCTTTGGCCTGTGGGATTATCACTGGGAAGTATGAAAATGGTATCCCAGAATCCTCCAGGGCAGCTATGAAGGTACACAGGGTTACAGAGTAGATAAACCACACATTGATGTATAAGCAATGAGAAATGAAATGTAGATTTTCTGCCAGGTTTGTTCCAACCTGTACTTGTGTTTCTTTTTCCTTAAGCCGTACCAGTGGCTAAAAGACAAGATTGTCAGTGAGGATGGGCGAAAACAGCAGGCTAAACTGAAAGAACTTGGCCACATTGCTGAGAAGCTGGGCTGCACATTGCCTCAGCTCGCCGTGGGTAAGACTGCTTCCATTAAAGACATCTGCAGAGTGCAATTTAATGTGCAATGAGTCTGCCAATGGAACTGACATGCAGCCAGAACCTACACAACTGGCAATCAATTGAATAATAATTGCATCTACCAGCAGATCATAACTGCTTAAGCTAACCAGCTAAACCCTGACCTAATGAGCACAACCATAGTGTCGATACAGATTTGTTTTAGCTGTATTTTGCCACCAAATTTTCTTAGCAGAAGCACATAGTGTGATCCACATAACTATGTTTGTGTCTTTTTCATTGCCTCTCCAGCCTGGTGTCTGCGGAACGAGGGTGTGAGCTCTGTTCTGTTAGGAACCTCCAATGCAGAACAGCTAACTGAAAACTTGGGAGCCATACAGGTAAGCATTTGTCTATGCATCCGCATCAGACACATTTTAATACATACCTTTACAGCATAAACACAAGTACCATTTTTAACCTTTTGTTACACACTCAGGTACTTCCAAAGATGACATCTCATGTAGTGTCAGAAATTGATCATATACTTGGGAACCGTCCATACAGCAAGAAGGACTACCGGTCCTAGAGCCTCTGCTCAGGGTGAAGAGAGATGTGTGTAGCAGTTTTAATACCCTTAGTGGTTTCTGCTCCGAAACTTTATCGTCATCGGTCTGGCCTCTCTGAAGCCTTAGAGTGCTACAGTCCATAACCTGTACCTGCATACCCCTCCATGTTTGCTGGTGCCCTTTTGCACATCAACACTACAGCACAAAATCTCTCTGATTGGTGTCAAGGTGTCACCTTATAACAATGCCTGGTGGGAAAGCTTCATTTACAGACAGCAGGGCTCCTCTGATGCGGACCTGTGAACTTAATATATATGTGTTCTGACCCATGCTTGGCCTTGCTTTCAAAAACAACAGCGATGGAGGTGTCTGGAGATCTTTGTGATGTCACCCTCTTGTGTTCAAATGCAGCAACTGCAACTCGTAGTCCACGAACGGAGCAAGGACTGGTGGAACAAAAATGCAGATCATCCCTTTCACCTGTATTGATATTTTTATGAGGGACATTTTAATGAGAATATTTCTGTTTACTTCATGGAATGAACCACAGGTTCCTTCCCGTGGTAAGAAAATATAATTAACATCCTTGACTTATAGCAGAAATTATTATAATAGGGTTACATAACTCATTGATGAATATATGAAAATGTGAACATGCAACTGTATGATGAACAGACCTCAATCTGTATGGCAGTTTAAATAGAGACTGCTGGAACTAATCTGCAAAACATGCATATTGTATATTATGCCAGCAGCCTAATGCATTCATTGTGATGTTTATGAATGAATGTTCCAAATTCCCCCCATCTTCCTTTTTAGGTCCAGTTACATTTTAGAAAGCTCAGAACACAAACCTGGGCCTAGCAATATGCATGACAGCATTACAATATAATGGGATTTAATCTAATTTAGTCTGTGGTGCCTCATGTTTTATATTATAGCTCTTGCTTGCCCTATTTGAAAGCCATAATATATCATGCTGTTGGTATCTAAACACAGATAGCTGCTTAGCCTTACCCTGCAGTGTTTTACAATCTCAGAGCTTTTAGATACACTTGAACTTTTTGTTTTTGGCATGAGGAAATAAACAGAAGTATCCTTTATCCGTCAATGGATCTATGTAAACAATAGCCCTAGCCAATCAGTGACATTCGGAAACCTGTGATGTTACTTCTAATGAAATACAGGAGGCGTTTTATTGGATAATGACATCAGTGTGTACATAGTGTTATCCCCATGCAGAGTGCCTTGATTCTAACCTGCATGAACGTTAGGGCTGGCCCGTTTTCCCACGGGTCCTTGCGTGTAATACTGTGAGCTTTTCTCCATTGTAAATTCTCTTTTACAAAAGATGAAGAAATCACACCATATGGTGACTATTGTTTTCTAAAGCTGTTTGAGGGAAAAGATGAACTGTTGAATACACAGCCTGTTATGAATCTTTGCATCAGGGTATTTTATCATATCATGCATCTCTCCCTGTATGACCGCAGTGACTTCTGTAAATATAAGTATGTAAACAGTATATAGAGGTAGATTATATGCTTAAAATAAAAATGCATAAGGCCAGTAAAACCATGTTTACATGCTTTACTCCTTCAACTGTGTTTTTCTTACAATTGATGAAATAAGACATCAATAAACTGTCTTTTATTAATACAAAACAAACAGAAGACCAGACATAAAAAATGGCCACTCAGCATGTACCAATCATGAATTTCATGAAATGATGAAAATGATAAATTCCCTCCCAAAAGATATCAAACCCCATGTTAACATTTTACTGCCCCTCCCTCCAATCCCATAATCCTCTTATTTGTTTGTTTGTTCCTCATCTTCTCCTGATGTGATCAGTCTCTTATTTGGACCCAGTGGACAGCAGGGCAATCAGACCTGAAGAGGCGCTGATAGACAGAATGTAGTTCCTGTAACACATGGCAGTGACAACATTAGCTAAAAAGACATCAGACTTATCAAACATCTGGATCAATCGATCGGTTTCAACAGATTAATATAAAGAGCAATGCGGTAAGCTTACACTGTTGGATTGAAGTTCTTCAGCAGGAAGAAAGAGGCAATGATGACCAGCAAGAGGAACAAGGTGTTATTGTAGAAAATGGAGAAGGTTGTGGCCTCATAATCAGCGACTTCATTCTTCTTCCAGAGGATCCTGCAGCAAAAACTCAATGTTACCAATAAGCTACTTAGAAACCCAAGAAGGCTTGTGCCATAATTAGCATATTAAAACAACAGGCTACATCAACAGTGGGTTATTTAGTTGTTTCGCACTCACAAATGGTTGTTGCTTAGAATATTTCCATGTCTGATAATTGGGAGGAAATTACCTCTCGTCCTTCTCTTTGCGAGACATCTTGCGGTTGTCAGCTTCAGAAAGCTTACGAGTTACTTCCTTGGACACGGCGTCTTCACGCTTCTGCGCAACCCTTAAAAAAACAGTTATCAAATTACTTTTTATTAACTTCAAAGAAAACCAATCAGGAAAGCCTGAGTGTATTGAGACACCATGTGAGGAGCTGAGAAAAACAACAGATCAGAAGTTTCAGAGGGTCTTACTTGTGCTTGAGGACAAATTTGACATTCTTGTATGCAAAGGCAACCAAGTATGTGCTGACTAGGGTCATTACTGCATACAGCACTGCAGACTGGACCAGATCCATATGCCAGATCCTCCAGAACAGCCCTGTTACAACATGAGGAATAAACAACGGCA
>JAZGTJ010008932.1:0-20212 GCA_036877575.1 Botia almorhae | reverse complement strand
AGGCCTTCACAGAACAGGTGTATTTATACTGAGACTAAATTACACAAAGGGACTAACTAATATTAATTAATTAGGTGACTTCTGAAGGCAATTGACTGCACTGGATTTTATTTAGGGTTATCAGAGTACAGGGGGCTGAATACAAATGCACGTCACACTTTTCAGATTTTTATTTGCTTAAACTTTTGAAAACGGTATATCATTTTTGTTCCACTTCACAATTATGTGCTACTTTGTGTTGGTCTATCACATAAAATCTCAATAAAATACATTTAAGTTTGTGGTTGTAAGGTTACAAAATGTGAAAAAGTTCAAGGGGTATGAATACTTTTGAAAGGCACTGTGTATGTGTGTGTGTTGTGATTTGTCTATGAATTTGTAGTGTTTAAATTTAGCATTAAATTTCAATAATCTCTTAATAACTTAAATAGAATGTGCATTTAAAATGTAACCAACTGTAAAATCATAATATATGCAAACGTAGATGCAATTGGTTTTCTTCTTGCATAAATATACATACTGAATTTTGATTGGTCTCCCCTTCTTTGCATATATTTGTCTTTATAGCCAGTGTAAAGGCAGCTATGAGTGACAGCGATTCTTGTGTGCAGCCGACTGAAAACAAAGACATTTTCTTTGTGTCATGACAACGGCGAAGCAGCTCTGATGCAGCATTTCATTTGCATAGGCCCAAAGACTAAAACCTAAGCTTACCTTAAAACTTTAACACTATTCTTTTGCTGTCTTGCAAGCGCTGCTATTTCTTATTCACAGATAATTCTATTCAGTGAAAGTCAAAAAATCCATGTAGATGTAGAAGCTCTTTTAGCTGCCACACCTTTATCTTTTTGTATCAATTTAATGTCTTTCATAGAATGTAAGAAAAAGACAGCCATAAGCTCATCTACATTGTAAGCGAGCGATGTGACACATCCACAACACTCCTATTGTAATCAACTGACCTGTCTATGCAAATGTGTAACAGTTTCACTGACTATAACTGTTCTGGTTGTGTTGATTGCTTGTAGTGTAGACACTGCAAGACAAAAATCACTGTCTATTGTATTACGTGCATTAATAGAAACAACAGTAAACAGTTCTGCATTGTTATGAAAATGCTGCAAAGGGTGCTGAGGTCACATTGGAAACAGCAGGGAAGAGAGGCTGGAGATGAAGGACATATCGTATGAGTGAGAAAAAAGACAAGAGACAAGACAAGGGAAAAAAATGACAGACAACAGATGAGAGACAGCAGAAATTCAGAGGTGAAGATGATGGAAGTATTTGGGAGGAAGACGATATGAAGAATATGAAAGAACAGAGGAACGGAACAGTTGAGAAATACAACAGTAGATACCTGATCTAAAATGTAATTTATATAATAAAGATCATATTGATGCAATGTATCTGCTAACAATTTATTATGATTTATATTATTTTTATATTATATACAATGGCTTTTCTATGCAATTAACTTTTCACCTGGATAGACACACAAACTGATTATGACAACTCATTTAAGACACATTCCCAATATCGTTGGGAGGTGGGGCAGTTCTCAGTACATCAGAGCTACTGGTCCCTCAGCATTTTCTACATTTGCAAAATCCATGTCATTAACTAAAATTACATTATCTCAAATCCAGCCACTAATTCTACATAAAATTACTTGCAGAGTGGCCCCTAAAGTTTTCCATGAAAAGTTAATCACTGCACTGAAGTGATAAAACATATCTCCTCTTTTAGAACCACACACAGATATTACCCCTTCATCACTGTACTGCATATTTGACCTTAATTATGGCAGCATTCATTGTCGACTTCTTTCTGCTTATAATATTAGAAACCTTAAAACGATATGACACAGCAATGTTCATCATCATTCGTAGTGGAAGTCTCAGATTCACTCTGAAAAACTGTAATTGGGAACTTAAACTTGAATATAGCTCCATGAAATATGAATATGAAATATAAAAATCCAAAACCTAAAAAAATGTCTAGATATTATGACAGATAATTCTCCACAAAACCTTTCTGACAATTCCCGTCGCTCCCAAATTGATGGCCTTTTTGAGCTGGCTTCTGCATTGGAGGAATGAATTAATAAGACACAGCTACGATCCGCCAATTAGCAACATTATCATTATCATCACCACTATGGTAATGTGTTTCAATACTATACACACAATGCACAAGACAGGGAAGCATAAATTATTGATAACGGGTGCATACTGGAAGCCCAGGTGTGGAGCAGTAAGCAAGCACAGACTAATTACTGTATACAGTATGTGAAAGTTAGGAACGTTTCAGTAACACTGGCAAAGTATCATCACCTATTATTCACCAACCTCTAACTCTTACTGCCTTGCTGTCAAAACACACACACACAAGCCCTGCATGGCAGTGTCTTAAATCACTGAGACAATTCTCTCTCGGGAGGTCTGGGTGGGATGCACTTTCAGTGTAAAAACGACATGAAATACAGATAAATATTGCCAATGTGTTTGCTGTCTTTGTACAAGCTCACCGGCACAACTAAACTCCTGTTTATTTCCCCCATGTATTAAACCTGCAGTAGTGTAAGTTCAGTTCAATTCATCAAAACTTGAGCTACAGTCTAAAAATGTGGATCTGCTCCAGAAGTCACAATTTCTCTTTCATCTCTTGTCCTTCAGTTGCACTGTATCTTTCATACCCACTGATGTCTGTTCATGTTTTTTCTTTCTCGCTGTAACTTAAAAAAAGTTGTGGGGTGACTGGGGGAGAAAACGCTTCACATTTCTTCCAGACCACATAAAGTTTTGCAGTTTAGCATGTTGGTGCTTTGCATTAAGAACAATATAAAGTGGATGTAAAGTAACTGCCTAAAACTAAGAAATGTAAAGATTCTAGATGTAAATGAAACTCTTTGTTTGAGACTCTTAATATGATGTAACAGTTAAGCCACAGAGCACACATAAAACATGTTTGAGTTCTGTGGCTACAAACTGCTTCACAGGTGTGTCAGTTGATTTCTAACAGATAGGTTTAAGGATTGCTAGAGATTTCAGGTACTGTGGGCAGTTAGATCTGTGTTGTTAGTTCTGCATAATTATTAAGGGGCTTGAATGCTTCCTTTAAACCACAAGAACATTGGAAAGTTAACTTAATGATCTGCTCTAATTTACATAAACCTAAAGCTCACTATCTAAATGGCTATCTAGAATTTAGCTGCACTAACTGATTAACCAATAATAGCAGTTTACAAGGTGTTAAGGGTATCTTAACAATAACCAACAACTTAGCAAAATGGCACAGAAATGGGCATTAATGGTCTGTGACCAATTTCTTCAGCCTGGATACTAATAGACAACTGCAGCTAATGCTAACACATCTCATTTACATTTGTAATTACAGTAAGATCATGTATTTTTGAGGTTTGACCGGGAGATTTTTTTGTCAATATTTCTCTTGATCAGGGCAGACAAATATTTATTTTTTATTAAAACAATTCTAATGCAAATGTAAAAAGCAAGCCATTCTCCCAAATATAGCCAGGGATGCTCCTGATTATTGTGCTCAGAATAGAGTGAAATAGGAGAATCACTTGTGTCTTCCAATATAATTGCACTGTTCCTGTATTGAACGCTGCGGCGTGCTCAAACTCATCAACCAAGTTGAGTGGCAGAAGCAGGGTACAAGAGATTCAGTGTGAGGGAGTAAATCAACTCGAGAACCACTCTGTCTGATTCCGTGATTGAGTTTTCTGACCAATTCAGAGCTCTAGATTTAGACCACAGAGAACAGATAGGGATACAGATAGATTTGTGAACAAATGTTTCAGACTGATTTACAAAATGATCGATTTATAGAAAAGAGCCAGAACAAAAGTTTCCAAATTCAACATGACTTATGCAGTAAGTTATGTCGTATACAATAACTGTTTTCAATAACTATTTTACATAAGTAGCAAGCAAGTTGGACGGGTTAGTAGGATTTAGGGTAATTTTCCACAAAAAAAAACTGTTTATATGTTTAAAAATATCTGTTTATAAGAAAATCCATAAAATGTTTGTGGACATTCACAGCTGACGGTATGCAGTTTGTAATGATTGACAGTTGCCGGTTGTGTGAATTCATGCCATACTCAATAAAGCACAGTGAACACCTTAGTTACTATAGTCACTGCCACTACTTTGACATGAATCAATCGGTAAACAGATTACTGTTATGTTGGATGATGCTTTCCTTGCAGCAAATGCAGGTGTTGTAATCAACTGATAGCTTAGCCTGAGTGAAGCTGAATAGCCCAAGTGCAGCTTTTGATGATCTAAAGTGCTAAGCTAGCTAAAGTAACTTGAAAACAGAAAGAGGGAAGATACGTGACTCTGCAGATCACCATCACCCTTGGAAACTGCAATCAATGCCACAAATGTAGGCGGAATCACCCGGTCATGTCACCAGAGAGCAATCACTCTCATGAAGACTGAGAGATCTAAACAACAGTAGCACCTGGCAAAGGTGAGCGTAGACTCCACTGAGAGGCTTACTGATCACCCTCTATCTGTTTCCAGGAGACGACTGACACAGCTCCCAGCACGCTCTCCACCCTGAGCACTATGCACCGTTCCTGCCACGAATGGACAGCGTAAGCCCTGGATTTCCACATCTCCTCCCTTCACCAGTGATCCTCACGTACTCCTCACTTCACCACACCTGCATGATCTTCAATAAAGAGTCCCCTCTGGGTCATTTAAATGCATCTCATTGTCTGTGCCTCATTTGCCGCTCTACAGATGGTGCTAAACAAAATTATTACACTTTTCACTATGAACTCTACACCTTAACATTCAAAACAACAACCACCATTTCCACACAAAACCTGACAGAGAGAACAGCAGTAAATATATACCAAGAGACAAAAAATGGAAGCAATGATAACGATAATCAGAGTGTGATTTCATAGCCAAAATGACACATTTCAAATAAGACACAACAAAAACCCAAAACATACAGTGTAAACCCAGTGAGGCCCCAGTGGTTATTAGGGAGAGTCACAGACAATTACAGTATGCATGTTTTTAGTGATGCTACTTCTGTTTATTTGAATGTAACCTGCAACATATTTTAATCTATATCATGCGCTTGTCAAAATGTATAATCTCTGTTGAGGGGTGGACCAATACTATAACAGATACCATGTTTTACCAAATTTTACTTATAAACGCTTCTGTAAATTCTGTTAATTTATTAGAAGTTAATTTATTTATTAAAACTATCCAAACACTCAGGCTTTAATTAGACATACACAAAATAACAAATTGTTTATGCAACATTATAGTGGACAAAGAAAGTAAAACACATCATGTCAGATGTAACTGCAAGCTTTCACTAAGAAGCTCCATTATTTACAGTTAAAGTTACGCTACTCTTACTGTTATTAGATAAACTGTAGGTGTCATAGATGATTCAAACCACCTTGTAACTGCAGTGGTCAGAGCCATTGGCACATTACAAATGACTTCAACACTGCTTCAAATGCACGCTGCCTTATTTGCACAGACAAATTCATTCGTCACAGGTGCCTTTATGGACCTTGGTCAGGGTAGATGTCATATTAAATTTGATATGAATGAAAATGAGGCTGTGAGGCATAGAAGTACAGTATGATAAATAGGTTGTACTGTGTTAAGGTTCTTTGGTCACATCTAATTTTCATAACCCTTTTTTACTGAGTTTTGTTCACTATAAATTTGGAAGATATTGTCTAATGATGATAGCACATGAACCAAGGCACACAACAATGAAATCAAGCCTAATTTTTATTTGCCTTATATTAAATACAGTGTCAGCTCTGACTAAGGCCTATAATATTAGTTTAGTTGATTATGCTTGTTATAGTGATCCTGACACAGGCCACCAGTCATGATGGGTTTTGGTCACACATGACTCCAGCCTGTTTTATATTACCTCAGAGCAAAGTAATTTGACCAACAGCAAAAGAAGGATTGTTCCATGAACTAAATTGATTAAATTAGCTAAATAAATTAATTGGTTAATTAGTTAAGTAGCTTTGGCTTAATGAGATTGTGGGTAACACACAGAGCTTGTGCCTGTATTATCAACACAAACCTGTGAAGTTGTAAGCAAAGGAGCACACAGCACAACTAATACACTGTACTAATATAACAAATTGATGAAATTAGAATATGAAAAGATAAAAGCAGCTTCTATGTCCTTCATCGTTTGATGTTTTATACTAGTTGCCAAAGAGCGTTCTGCATCACTACCAAAACTACAGTCCCCAAACTATACAAAAGTTTGCATAAGGTGTGTATTTGTCTCTCTTGATGAAAAGAAAGAAGCACAGACTTTGCACTTAGTGTGTGTATGCAGTGAAGTACTAACACAATTACTGTTTACCTTACATATGAACTTCAAAAGTAAGTTTGATCAAGTAAATTCTTTCACAGTGTGAAATACAGAGCTTCCACTATGCAGCTCCTTACAGATAACTTATAAAGGGCACAGTAGTCACAAAAACCCATCATCTCTCTTCTCTAGTGCAACCCGTAATACAGAGGATCAAACAAAATGGGAACACTGGCGAAAAGGAAGATGATGTTTTGAGACAAAATATATAAAAAAAATAACTGAGGGAAAAAGGAACTTGAAGCTAGTAAAGTGGGACAACTTGAATTCAGTGAAGAGCTGGAGGCAGTTGCCATCTATCAATTCAACTGCTTCAGCAGGTGCAGAAGTGAGAAACTGCTTTTGAAAGAGAATCAGAAACAACAGGATATAGTAATATGGCTGTATGTTGGTACAAACATATTCCTGGTTTAATGTTTTATTGCATGATCCTGGTCATTTTGTGAATTATTAATCAGTGTTTCCAGGGATAGAAATGTGCTTGTCTTCGTAATTGTCATTTAAAATATATCAACTTTCGCTATAATAACAAGCTCTTGCTCTGAAACAACTCTTATTTCAGCTGACATCTGACAACTCACAAGAATTAGTTCACCTGAAACATTCACACTGTGCTATCGTTCTATACCCGCAAAATGTTTTCATTTTTACAAAACAAAAACACAAAATTAAATACTCTGAAGAATACACAAGCTGATGATATAAAGGAATAGACAAGTGTCTGCCAATGAAAGCTGACTCACAGCTGCATATACAACCAAATCCAAGATACAGATTCAGTGATGCTTCATATCATTGTCATCTACAGACTCGGAGCAATTGGAAAGTGTCAGTTTAACACTTACAACAGGGAGATTAAGAGAAGATATGCTGTCCCTTCTTCTGTGAACACTTGGTTTTCTTCTGTATGCTGTCTGCAAGCCAAATTTGTTTGTAGCTGTTTACAGGAAGCCATTGGATAAGATGGATAAGATGTGATGAGTATGTGTAAAATAAATGGTGTTGGGTCACAAATGGGAAACTTGTATAGCTGAACTACGGCCAGTTAAAGTGCTTATTCATTGTGCTCATGAACCCACTGCTGAGTTTTGCACAAACACCCTCATGCCTCTGGCAGCATAGCCACTGCATCTAAATCCATCAGAGCGCCACATAAAAGCAATTGACAGGGCTGATTTGGCTGGCAGGCTGCTAGTTGACTTACCCTGCAATAAACATTGATATTATAATAACTAATTATATTACTCTTTAAATTATGAAGAATATTTATGATATTATGTTTACTAAAATAGCACCTTTTTGCCTAAGACATGGCAATTTTATTAATTAATGTGTTATTGAAAATGTAATGCTCTGAAGACTTCCAAAAGTCACTAACTTTAAGATATGATGTTAAATTGTGACTTCAGTGTTTTTTTGCACAAGCTTGGTGCCAGGTATAACATTGAACAGTCTTAAAAACAGTTAATCTTATTAAATTACAAACAAATATGACAGAAAGAAATTCTCACTTCTTGTTTGACCTAAGTCTGACAATCAACATTTTCTAAAGATTTAGAACACACAGGTTTCTTTCTGGCTCTGTTTGTGTCATATTTTTTAAAAATAATTGATTTTATAACCTTAGTGCTCTGTACTTCCGATCATATAGTGGATCTTAATTACAGGACGTAGAACTTGAGGATGGCAGAATGAGTGGAGTTTTGGACGATGTTCAACATCAGTACAGAGACGAATAATCTCTCGTGTTGACATGGTTAATTAGTCCAGGTTAGGGGGAAACAAGGTTGATCATATATCACGCTCTTGTCCGCAGCCCCATTTACCATCCCACTTTAGGGAGTTCCGTTCCCTTCACCCCTCAGTGGAAGAGGGTTCGATGAGGTGAGTGCTGTGTGGCTGAGTGGAGAGGACATATACGAAAGTCAAATATTCATTTGTCTCGTTTCATAATGAGAGGGAACAGAGGAAAAACAGGGCTAATATTCCAATGGGCCTAATTAAAATTGGTGAGAGCTTGAGAAAAGCAGTTGCACTGAGGTGATTTTAGGCTCAGCTCAAATGAGAAGACCTAATTAAGGAGACTGATGGCCTTTACTTAGAAGCCGCCAGAGATGTGTTGGGCACTTTGTGTTTGTCCCCACAGCAGATCACTTTGATTAACCACTGTCTGTATCAACTTAGGCAGGACAATTAAGAAATAAGTTCCAGCCAGGGAAAAAAAGGAAAAGAAACGGAACAATTATAATAATTGTGATGATTGTGATAATAAATATAGCTGCAAGCAGCAATTATGGGGCCAGACACAATAAGCCCTTCAGCCCATAAGCTCAAACTAAATTATACTCAATACAAAGAAAAGTCACGGAAAAACAGAGGTAAAACTTTATGGTCAGAAATACCAAAATGAAAGTCACCACACAAAAGTGTTGCTAAGAAACTATATTTGCTATCAAAGTACTTATATACTACTTTGAGTAACTGTTATTTATTATGGTTTAAAAAAAATATCTAAGTTTAATTTTGCAGGAACCGTCTGAAGTATATAAGAAATATATCTTTTGCATAGTCTTAAGACTATATAATCCAGTTTGAAGACCAGATGTATGCTGCAGGATGAGAAGTTTCTAACAAATATGCTTATGGTAAATGTTATATTGCCAAATTCGGAAAGGTGGTATCACTGCATACTGTATGGTCAAATGAACCAAAAGAAAGCAGTCATAGGCCAAATTAACTTTAAATTATAGGCTTATACACATTTTTACTTATTGATACTATATGATATATATACCACTAGGTGGCCAAACAGCGAGTGATCACAATTAATAAGGTCAATCTTGAAAAAGGCTATATTAATGTATTCTATATGATCCAGGAAATCTAAAAGAGACCATGGACTTACATTATTTGAATTAAGTTAAAAACAAGTAAGCAATTTTTGAGTTTTTTTGACCAGTAGGTGGTACTGTCCCCAAACTGCTCTGTATATATACAAACAAAGATTAATTTATTACCATTGATGATCACAAGGCACAATGCACAGCTTTTCAACACTACTAATGCCCCTAGTGTAAACTGTCTGACCCAATTTAAGACATTACAAATGGCTGGTGCAACTCTATCATGATCTCTAGCATCTGTCATTAATCAGACCTGAAGGGCAACAAATCCAAATAATGGGTCTTAAAAGTGATTAATCATTTACCATGAAAGAATTGGAGATGTTGGTTCCCACAACAATAAATCATCCTCATAATACCTGGGAACATTTAAATAGTGACACCAATAAAACAATGCAACTCTTCCTTTGTGAGCTGGAATGACAGATGTTTAATCATTATCAACTTCCGTTTTGTTCTCAAGAAGATACAGATTCAACTGTCGGAAATTCTGACGGATACCCTTAGTTATATCACTGATATTGACTTATCAATTCTTTCCTGCTGTTTACAACATGCATAAACAGGGAATGAGAGGGTGAGGTTAACAGTTTATCACACTATGAATGTTATCAGTGTAAAAATATTTACAGTGCACGTTCCAGAAACACCTAGTTTCATTAAAAACTCACTTCCTCTTGTGTGTACAGAAGTTAATTAAGCTTAGACAATTATTAAGTACTTAAAGAATTATTAAAGAATCCTTCCTCCGATGATTTTGAGGCAGGAATCAGTCTGTAATGGGTCTGCTTTTCTTATTTTTCTTTCATAGGCAGTGTACAGACAATGTAGCTCTCTTCTATTCTGACTAGTCTCCTAATGCTTCAGAAATCAACAGTAAATCAAACCGTTAAATAATCTGTCCTTTGCCATAGTAATACACCCTCCTACACATGCGATTTTAGTGTTGCTTCAGGCCACAGTTCTGTGTAAGATAGCGAGCACAAATCAAAGCTCACAATGACTTCTAGGAATGATTTTCAAGCATTCCGGTGTGGCCTTATTACTGCGTCAACACCATAAACATTATTAAATAGGATGAAAACCCATAATTACTTCCAAATACTTCAACAAAACAGTTTGTTTTGATCTGGTTCGAGTTCAACTTGTCAACTTGCCTTGGGAGAAAACAAACCGGCTAATTTTTCTCAGGGGCTTTCAATGAAGTTTCATCTTGTAAAGAGAACATCAGTTGCTGACTCCTCTCACTGCCAAGTGAGCTACTGTATGTCACTCACATCCATCAAGCACTGGATGCTTGAGCTTTTTATTAATACACAGCATTATGCAGTAAGTTTGCTCCCTCCCCTCTATCTTTGTGTACTGTTTCTGTTCGCCCTTTTTCACACCATTTTTATAATTTATCTTACCTTTGACATTGAAAGAACACTATCATTGTATTTTTTATGACACAACGCTACAACTGACGCTAATCTTAATCGATGACACTGTTACTCATTTGCTAAAAGCTACCTATATTTATCCACTAGCAGAGCATACTTAGACTAATAGCGATTGCTTTCTGACACTCGTCCTTGGGAGGATGCCGGGAATGCAGCAAGAGGGCAGGAAGTATCATCTTAATGCCTTAAAGCTGCACTATATATCTCTGTAAAGTACACACTCCCTTCTGACATTATTGCAGCTGCACACCATTTAAATTTGAACCGAGAATGCCTTTTAAACTCCAATCCAATTCTTTCATTGAAACTGAGGAAGTGGACACGATGCAGATAAGTAACTTGAATTTAAGTCAGAATTTAATTAAGGTCAAATTGTAATATTAACATTTCTTTAAAAATGAATTGTTATATAATTGTTTCAATCGATTATTGAGCTCAGTTTAGAGAAGTATGTCTGAAAAATTATGTATTCTTTATATCAGGGAATATATATGCATAATTAGTCCAATTGAATGAAATGAAGGTATTTTTAAAGACAAAACTTAGACAAATGACAAAACATAGACAAATATAACTGATCTTCCGTTTAATTGGCTGTTTGATTGCCTTGAATTACAATGCAGCACATTCCTCTTTCTTTTCATTGCAGTTCAACATCCTGTTGATCTATTTTTATTCAAACTCATCCATTGAAATACAGCCAGTTCTTAAATTCTGAACACACATTGACTGAGGCAAGAAAGACACACTTCATATCACATCACAGACACCAGGATGTGAAATATATCAAGTGTACTCCAATAAGGCAAGCACACTGAAAAACACATGCTTCTGTGTTTGACACAATTATGCTTGTTTTGCTTCATTTAACTTTACACACATTTGTCAGATTTGCATGTCATATTTTAGACATTCAAGAGCAATAAATAGTTATGTCTCAGCTATCATATTAATAAAATGGCGTTTAGTGCTATAGCGCTCTCAAGGCTGAAAATTCATTTTAATCCGTACTAATTCCCATGAGGACCTGTGTGGTTGTCTTACTGTTATATAGCAGACTTTGATCCTCTTAGTTCTCTGAAACCTGTAATTGTTGGCTGCTTCTCTAAGTACAAGCGGTGCAGACTCTCGGAATGAATTGCTTGAGGGCTTGGCATCCAAAGATTTACTGAAATTCCCAGGTTTAAATCAATAATGCAGTATCAAAGTATCCAATCTCAGCTCTGTTAACCTTTGTCCATCTTAGACTTCCACAATATTAGAGGTGAAATATGCGATCAGCACTCTGACTGTAGTCAATCACATTAGCATGCTAAGAAAAAATATGAATAAGAACGCGTCTGCCTCACGTCTGCCATGTGAGCGTCACAGTGATTGACAGCACTTGCCTTTGTCTACTCCTCCCACGCTGTAATTGACTTGGCTGGGGCAGCTGTGTGTCTGTGTGAGTGTCTTCCTTAAATGGCTATTAATTAGCATTAGAGAGCGCAGTCTGCTCACACCTCGCCTCTCTTAATCCTGAGCGTGTGGCTTTCGTGAATCCATTAGCCACGGCACGGAAGTCGCTTCTACGCCAGAGTCAATTACTTTCTTTATACCGCTTTGCAGTTTTGGAGACTCAGCTTCGACATTGTCAGCAGCCAGACTGAAACAAAAGCACAAAGAGGAACCAGCCACTTTTTAAATTTCAGACCTCGTTTGATTGATTTCGCATTTGTCTTTCATAGTATTTGTTATTAGTCATTAGCCTTTTAATTCTCATTCGCTTTTTTCTGCCGTTTAAGTTTACCCACAGTCATTTTCTTGAGTTTTTAACTGAAAATCTCTGAATTTTCCAAAGGCTTTGGGAGTATTTACAGTTGATAATTTATAATGTATTTATAATGTATTTACAATACATATTTGTATTGTAGCTATTGAAAATGACAAGACTTCGTGTGTAAATTGTAATCACACATGATTCAAATTGGTTGGTGTGGTTGTTCAGACTACCTGTGTGAATTTTGGTCCTCTCAGATGAAACTACATCTGAACATAGCAGATTAAGAGCCCTGCAATCGAAATGTGTGCAACCACTCAAACACAAACTGCCAAAAGGGCCAAAGAAATCAACCATAACAAAATTTAGCCTCCTAGCAAGATTGTAGAAGAGAACTTAGTTAAAACTGCTTATAGTTTGGGAATAATAGATCAGATTTACATCTGTTTTTTAAAGACATGTATATGGCCAAATGTATTGGGAATGTAATGGGATGGAATGTGTGTATCCAATTTAATCCAATTGCCAATTGGTACATTGGAATTGAAATGTTTGGGTATGTAATGGAATGTGCATCTGATCGATTAACATACATAAAGTAATGAAATGTGAGAGATTGTTTTGAGTCAAGGTGGAGCGTATTTACATTTTCATAACATTTATACAATGCACGTTCCTCATGGTGGAACATTCATCCCATGGATTTTCCTGCATTATTTTAAGATTAGTTTAAATGTGAGCAGGTTACAGTCTCTGTGGCATCTTTGTAGCTACCGAAAGGCAACTCATTCAGCTTTTGGCTGAGCTCCCATATCTAAACCCCATTAAGAAGTAAATCTAAAAGCTTTCAGATTCCCAGCAAGGAAAGCCCAACCCCTCGCTATGAAATTAGATTGTACTGTGTTACTATGTGGAAACACGTGTTCTTTCATTCCCAGGAGGAGCTGTCACTTTCCTGACATGATGCTTTGCAACATGGGGCCCATGGCTGTTTGTGTTGTCCATAGCTGTTTGTGGGGCAATATTTCCTACTTTACCACCAACCTTCCATTTATTAGCGACAAAGCCAGCTGAAATAGTCTGTTCTGACCTATTCGTGACTGGCACTGGCATTTAAGAAATACCAACAAGAAGGCAGTGCAAACTGACAGGGTGGACTGGAGGAGTGGCGCGTAGCATTTTAAATGGAAAGTGCTGAAGAGGACATGTTGTCACACTGTTTCTTTACGCCAGGCCTTCAACCCAAAGGTTGAGCGGGGCTCATCTGCAGATGATGAGCACTATGGGAGGTCACCTACACTGCTGAGATTGCACAGTGACAGGCTTTGGAATCTTCCTCTGGCAAGTCAGGCGGCTTCCTTATGTGCAGGCTAAAAGAAGATCAGAGCTAGAGAATGTCGGGTATTCGTGCCTGGAATGCCGTGATCTACATTAGAACGTATCAGTCACAGCTGAACTCATTAACACTACTGTACATGGTTTTCTCCATGGGGTCAAGCTATGCTCAAAAGGTTTGAAACGAACGTGCTTTTTTGTTCCAGTAAATGCTGTAGCAGCACAGACAAAGCCAAAAGAGCGAGGTCTAAAGTTGAGACTCTGTTGGGGTGGGTGAAAGTTGACTGTTTGGTTTATTAATGAGACTCAGTGGGCGAAGGGGTGGGAGAGTGGATTTAGGGGAAAAGGCTGCAGTAGCAGGCCAGAAGATGATGGAGGGGCTGTAGGTGCCGTGTTCATAATGCAAGCTGGATGCTCCCTGTGCTCTGATATCCCATGAGAGGCATAATAACCTCACTCTGGACTCAGGCTTTAAGATCAATAGGATTAAAGGACTTGTGCTAAAAGCCTGTCTTAGTTCTCCCTGCAGCTTGCGTTGCACTTTCATGCCAACTTCAGTTCTTCACTAACCTCATCGCCAACTCTGTGCAGGGGATCATGCAGTATGTGGACACTAAGCAGTGTCACTATATTTGACTTCTGTGAGATATTGAGAATTACTGGCCTGGGTTATGCTTATAGCAAGGAGGTGTTAAAACTTTTGAGCAGACAAGTTAGAAATACCAGGAAATGTTGAGATGGCAAACCACCAAAATTCATTTATAGAAATAAACAGCAAATTTAACAGGCCTTTATAAAAATTAAAAACGAATACATTTGTAGGCTTTACAAACTGATTTGTTTATCCATTAATGATATATATTGTGAGTGCACAGGTTTTGTGCATCCAAGTGGAAATCCCTTGTAGAATAAGCCATATTCTTCTTTTTTTGTCAGAAACTATGCAAAAGTGGTTTAGGATGTAGAGCAATCTTTATACAGCTACATTGTTTCACTTTTTATTTATGTGGTTGTTTTACATCATTCTGTAGTGTCAAATTCAATACTGTTCAATCTATAGTTATAAATTTACATTTGCATTCATTTAGCAGATGCTTTTATCCAAAGAAAGTCTACAAAGCTACATTTACAAGTAGATATTGTATTCTGTTACTAGAGACAGGATGTACAGAAGGTTTTTTGTAGGAAAGAGAATCAGAGCATTAGGGACTAGTCAGGTCTGTTGTATCAATCTATTGTATCAACAGGAGATATTCACTGGAAAAAATAACTGTCATTGCCAAAAATAAAGGTGATTTAAAATACAAGTGCTAGACAAAACACAATTGGACCACCAACCTTAACCACATGTACAGAATTACCTAAAAACTTACTGTAAAAAAATATGCTGGAAAAATAAAAAAGATACAAAAACAAATAAATAAAAATGCACCCATTTACCTGTCGTTGTGCTTTAAAGATGCCAGCTGACATCTGGCTAACTGTTTCATCTGGCACCATTCTCTCAAATTGTGTTTAAAATATTTCTTCAGCCTCCAAATATCGGTGTCTCTCTGTAAGGGCAGGTTAGGTGTAATGGGA
This sequence comes from Botia almorhae, assembly GCA_036877575.1. Classification (NCBI taxonomy): domain Eukaryota; kingdom Metazoa; phylum Chordata; class Actinopteri; order Cypriniformes; family Botiidae; genus Botia; species Botia almorhae. The sequence continues at coordinate 4,781 of JAZGTJ010008932.1, read as the reverse complement.
TTCCATCTCATAAATCATAATTCTTGAGAAATTTAGATTTTGTGAATAAGACCTATACCCATTTGCCCACACAGACACCTCCCTGAATCCCAGTGGTCCCCTCCCAATGGGTTTGCTTCCATTCATTTCCCAAGGATTGCTACACTCAAATGCTGTTATGTGGAACCCTTCGTTGGCATGCAAGACATAACACTGCTGGTCAAAACATTCTGAAAAAAGAAAGAGAAAAGGAATATTAAACAGGAATTCTTGGGGGACTTTAACCAAAACTGTCTTGGAGCAATGAAAAATGGTGGGAGACGGGGGAATCTGTGTGTGTGTTTGTGTAAAATGAAAAGAATGGGGGTGGGGGGAATTGCATTGGTGAGGTGTTCTGAGGCCAGATTCAAAGAGGAATTGTGCATTATGATTCTGTGACTGTTGTGTGTTATACACTTCAAAGATCTTATTACAACACAAATTAGTATTCATGTGCCATTTAAATGCAAGTCCAGCACCTGCATGGCTAACAGGATGCTAGTAAAGAGACACTTTGAAAAAGATACACAACAGCAAAAGGAGACGCTTTCTGCAGCCCCACCTCATGGTCATTCTGCCTGACTTTCTGATGCACCACTGCAGTTTATAACAGCAGCTGCAAACATTTAGGAACTCACTGAAGCGAGCAAATAAGTGAATCCAATTCAACAAAATATAAAATATTACAATTGGTGTACAAATCTTCTGGGTTTTGAAGGAACAGATATAAGCAATAACATATGGTGCATTTGGGAAATATGTTAATTCACACATCACAGCATATAACACATTTAATCAAAATCTGAGAACAAAAGTACCACCACCTGAACTTGGAAAGGTTCTGAGTTTACAGCTCCACACTGCATCAAGAACCTTCTGACAGATTCATAAATTAAAGTACTGCTGCTCTTAACAAACCACAGTTGTCTGAATTATTCTAATGTACTTTAGCTTCTAACTGAAAGCGTGGGAAAGGCCCAAGGCTAAAATCTCAATTACATCAGCGTAATAGACAAACTAAAGCACTATTCAACTTTTTAATATTAAGCCAGGTAATTTGCAAAGTAAAATAATTAGAGTGTCCTCTGGCTATACTTTAACCAGCCTTTCACATTTGACATGCGTTTACAACAAGATGATATATAATAGGAAACCAAGCTTTAATCTTACACTGTATGCTGTTGCTCTTCAGTTGCAAATGAGTACTTTGGCATTATGTATGAACTGCATTTTCAGAAGGAAATGCTTTGGTCAAAGAGCTGAATGCTACTCACAATAACTGATCTGCTTTATTGTCTTCAACCTTCAGGGAACAGAGAAACAAAACAACACTTGGCCAACCACACTGCTTTGAAGTGACTGTGCCCATCTGCTACGGCCTTGCAAGCTGATTTTGCTGGTCCATTAGCTTTTTGTCAAGTTTGCTGTTTACAGTTGAAATTGGCGCAGACCACACCCTCACAAGCTGCTAGCCGAGTGCTATTGCTAGTTTTTTTTTACTTTACAGTTTTAAACCAGAAGGACTCAGGCAAAACCTGCTACAGTTTGAAATTCCGTTGCAGTTACAGGAAATCACATGAGAAAACAGGCTAGTAAAGATGTTTCTTTTTGTAAACAGTTGCAAATAAACTGATGATGTACAACTGGACAAAACTACTTTGTCACAATGTCTTAAGGAGCCTTCTGGGTACAATATTACAGATGTCAAGCAATTTGTACACTTAAAGTTGGAACGTAATTATGGCTATGATGCAACACAGACTTTCTTAAGACCAGCTTAAAGGCTGTCCCTGCGAAAACAATTGTCCATAAATGGGAATGTGCATAAACTGGCTTAAAATATAGGCTGTTTGTCTGTTAAAAAAGCTCTTTTCACAATGAACTGTATTCCAAGCCTTTCAGATTGGATAGTGACAAACACAGCTGTCTTATTATCAGACACTACATTTGTCCGCAGATTGCGCTTCTCATAAACTTACAACATTTGAAGATTTTGGGATGTACATTTTATTGTCTTCATGAATTCTTAAACATAGCTCTGTCATTTTAACATAATGTTTTATTATGGTGACTCTAAATTACTGTTGTTTTCCCGTTGACAGTTACTCTATAGTTCAGATGTACATAGATTTGTCAGTGCCTAAGTAAAAAAAAGGAATATAGTTAATTTTTCCTTTTTCAACTGACTATATGCAGCTATCCCAACCCCACCCCACTTCATACTTCCTTTGTTGCTGCATGTTACTTGTATTGTTTTTCTGAATTGTTTTGCTTAGGGCTTGGTTAACTGATGAATCAACTGTGACAAAATGGACAGGCCAACTTGTACTACAGATTTCTAACCCGATGCTCAGATAATTGCTGAGAGAGCAAAGAACTGTCTCTAAGAAATGGCTCTAAAGTTGCTTTTTGTTAGCGTTGCATCAGAGTTTGCGTTCCCTAATGGCTCTGGTTTTGGTTCAGTTATTTATTACTACTCTTTTATTCTAAGAGGAAAAAATATTTTAGGTGTTACGTTAATTGCGTTAATTCTTAAGCTTATAGTTACTGGATGTGTTCATTTCATCACAGAATAAGAACCAATGTTCCTTCTAAGCCAGTTCTAAGCCTTTTAACCAGTGCAGTTCTACATATAAAACACAGAAACATGCACAAGTATACCATATTATTCATATTTACAGTGCAGAATAACTGTAGCTGCGCCTGGTTATAAGTGAAATTCCCTGTATTCTGTGAAATGATGGCAGTTAAACACAAGACAAAAGATAATATGTGGCCAGCCTCTGGGCCTTCCTGGGTCATGATGTTGTTAGGTTTTAAAAGTTCAGAAAACAAAATAAAACACTGTTTAACTACTTCAGTCTCTTTCACTCACTCGTTATTTATGTGAACGTGACACAACACCTTACATCTTATTTGCATATTAATAACATTACAAACTTACAAACTCCGATATATTTTACACAAAATAGACACAATGTACAGTCCTACTTACTGTGCGTTGGGGTTAGATGCATTGCACAAGGGCAAAAAAATTACTTAATTACATCCGTTTTTTGAAACTAAAACATTTGTTTGCCCAGATTTTTGACCACAAGATCATGAAATTTGTTTCTTGTCATACAGGATCAGCAGGACCATTACTAGCATTAATAGCTAGCATTAATAGCACATACCTTTCCTCTACATGTTTTGGGAGGGAAATAATCAGTGGGCCTATATTATAGTTTTTTATTTTTATTTTTTCTTAATTTCAGGAGGACCTTTTCAGTATTTTATTCTGTGAATAAAGTTTTTTTTTTACATTTGTTTGCCACTGGAGAACTGTGTAGTAGAGCAGTCCCCACAAGGTTTCCTCCGTGCAGGATATCACACATCATAGTTTTAATTAGATACAAAAAGTGCAGAGAAACAGCATGAGTATAAAATATTTCAGCTTCTATGTCACATTCAGCTTTTATCATTTTGGGCTGCAAATAGGAGTACAATGTTTCAAAATTATAGTATTCTTTCAAAATACACATGATGGTTAATTTTTGTTTTGTTCCTGAAACAACAAAGGCATTTCAAACCGTACAGTACTGCCACAGTGACTATAATGGGTTTCCCTTTTGAGCTAGATCGTCATGTTTTTCCATGTCTTGATATTAGATTGGTTCATATGGGACTGTACATCTGACTTTGATGGACTTATATAAAGTAGTAACTCAGGTCACATCCTGGGGAACTCAGTCATTTAATCTGTGGCGGAACTGATCACAGTTGACCAAATAATCTGCCAATTCCCTTCACTGGACTGCTACAGAAACAGACGCTAAGTCTCCAGCCCTCTCGTCCCAGAGCGCTTGCTCAGCACTATAAAGAAGCATTAAATCCCAGAAAGAGAAAATGAGAGGTTTCAAAATAAGAAGATGATGAGTGGACTTATATATAGGTTAGGGCAAGGGTTTCATACTATCCGGATGTATTATTGCTGTCACACGCTTAAATTTCTCTCTGGGATTTTATTTGGCATTTTTAGGTTATATTTGATGATTACTATGATGTCGGAGCCACATTATGGATTCCACCCACATTATGTCAAAAGGTGTATAGCACTGTAAAAATAATAGGTTAAAATTACAGTCTGGAAATGTGCATGACATCTACAGCTGAAGACAGCTAAAACACCTGTTTTATTCTGGCCTGTTATTAGGTCAGAAGGGGAGAAATCTAGATATGTCTATTACTGAGTACTAGTGATGGGTCAATTGATCTTAAAGTATTGATATTAATATTGATACTGAGGGTAGTTTGTAATAATATTGTTTCATAATATTGTTTCTACAGGAAGTGCTTTGAACTAGTAATCTTGTTATTATCCATATTGAACATGAATGTATATCATATCAAATTCTTTCTGTTTTGTCACTCTGCTCATTTTAATGTACAGAAATCCTGCAAAAACACAAGCACGACACCTACAAAATGAAAATACTTTATACTCATAAGTGCATAGGTACAAATGTCACGAGATCTCCAAAACCCACCCAGAAGTGTGACACGACACCCTCTATGAAGTCACAATCTCACCTGTAAACTGCATGTCAAGGTTTTTTAACTGTATACATAAACTATAAACTACAACCAAAACTTCAAATCAAATTCAATCAACAATAAATTAAAAACTGCTTTATTAATATTTTCAGGAACCAAAATAAAGTAATTGCCTGTAATGGATATAAAACTACAATGAAATGAAACCACAACAATGGGTAAAAAAC
>JAZGTJ010008931.1:0-20214 GCA_036877575.1 Botia almorhae | reverse complement strand
AAGCTTTTAAAATCCATCTTAAGGCTGGCTTTAGGAACAGCCAGGTCTAAGTTGGTTTCGGTGAGAGACAGCTGGTGCATAGGAACCTGCCAGACAAAAAAATAGGTCATCTTAAGTGGTCAAGCTGGTTTTTGGAACGCAGTATTTGGTTTGTTGTAAGTTGAAGATAACCTGACAGATCCCCACCAGCTGGCAATCCACCAAAACTAGCTTTGAACAACTACAGCTGGACACCAAGAATCACGTTTCAAATCACAACTACAGCAGTTCCAGCAGGAAGATCACATTTTTATACTAAGCAGATCAAGTGCTTTAGTACAGCACATGGAGAAGCCATGTTAAAACATACCATTAACTTTAACTATAATGTTTTACATGGCACACAGAAAATGCAAGCTTGGTCCTCTACGACTGTTCCTCTATGTTGTTTATTCAAAGTGTCCAACCTCAGTGTAGCTTAAAACAGCATCGGGCAGATGCGTCTTTGTTGTGTTGAGTTTTAGTAACATACCCGGTATTATAGGCGTAAAACATAAAACTCAACCTTATGACATCATCAAGGCATAATAACATTTGTATGTGCATTTCATACAGTTCAGAAAGCTCACAGTTTCACAGTCAGAGAATCTGTCGTGATCTGTCTGATGATTAACATCTCATCAGAGTTTCTTTAAAAGAAGCTGATGTGATGTCACAAAGCAAAGGTTTGTGGGTAATGTGTTCAGTGAGACTGCCAAGCCTAGTTTGGCACATTTCTGCTGCATGATGCTTTTGGAGACATCTGCTTTTTCAGTTTGTGTTTTTAGTCAATTTTTTATATTTCTTCTTTAAATGAGTGGATTTCTTCGAATTTCTGCACCCTTTACACACACGAAGATCTGTTTTTTGCTTTTTGTAAAATTATTGGTATTTTAAAGAAGAGTGGCAAAAACAGACACATCAGAGTGAGTCGAGCAGCTGAAATCTTTGTGAGTATGTTTTTGTTGTGTGAGGAAGACAAAACACCAGGATTAAGCAGGTTTATGCACACATTTTTATTTACAGTAATAGTGAAACATGCACACATGCAACAACACATCCAACAACATATAACACTCCAATAAGTATTTAACAGTTTGGTATTTAGATAACAAAACGATTTCTTTATTCACCTGTTTTTTCTGAATGACAAGAGATTAGCTGAGAAATAAAGACTGTGTTACACATTCTCTGGGAATTAACGATTGGTTAAAGAAACATTGACATCATAATGATAAAGCAGTGATGATGTTGCTGCCTTCAGCCTTGGCGTTTAAATGACCTGCATGCTCTTTCCCCCCCCTGCCTGTCCTTTCCTCCTCTTCCTCCTCCTCTTTCTGTGTTGGCTCTCTGCATACTGTTTGTGTATGGCGCCGCTCTATAAGCAGTGTCTGTTTGCTGATACGTGTTGAATATTGTATGTGTTTATCTTTTAAAGAGCTCCTCTCACATCTCTTCAAGGTCACAACTTGTCCTCAGCAAACTGCTTAGCAAACTGAACTTTTTTATTATTTAGAAATCTTGCTTCTTAATATGAATGTTTCTTGTTGCATATACCACATCTAGTTCATTATGTTTGACAGATCTCTAACACAGGGCAGTAGAATCACAGCAAAGGGACATTAAAGCATATGACTAAAGGTGTCAGTTTAAATATCTGGTTAATATGAATGCATTTCCTATTTAATTTAAATCACACAATGAACTGGCATAATATAGAATATATTTGCATTAATCTTCAATTTGTTAATCAGTTTGGTGTACATAAATGAGTTAATAACATACTGTCTGTACATTTACTGAGACCGAAAGCAGTTGCCATGAGGTGATGGGAGACTCTTTAAACTGTTTAATGTCACATCCTCATAGTTTTTATAGGAGCAAACCAGCTAACAATTTCAGGTTGGAAGAACATTTCCCTAACGTTTCTATTAAGTAATGATAATGTTAATAATGTTATTTTAAAAAGTTCTAGGAACATTGAAAATGTCAATTTGTAGACATTGTATTAATGTTATTGCTTGGTTATAACAACGTTATTTAAATATTTTTTAATTCTGCAACATTAAAAAAATATATTTTCTTATATGTGACCGTTAAAAAGCATTCTACTAACGTTACAGCATTTTTGATAACTTTAACAGAACTTTTATAGAACGTTAGCCAACGCTCTGAGAACATTCCATGTTAGCTGGGAACCTCCTGACTATTTCATATGATAGGTGTGACAGAAAGCTAAGAAAAACTAATATGTGATTATGTAATTGCTGGGAGATGTAAAATGTGGTGAAATTATTGTATGGTTAGCTAAATAAATTTAATATAATTTTGATATAATAATGAATTTATATATATATAATATAAAATATGCTATATATAAATTATTCTGTTATTTGTTATTGTAACCTATTAAAATTCTTGGGAATATGGGGGAAATTTACAGGGAGGTGGTATGCATATAGGCTATATATATATTCGATATGTGGTGTGTGCGCGCTCACACATTCTTTATTTCTGTGTGTGTGTGTGTGTGCGTGTGCACATGACCATTGTCACATGAAAGCATCTGTGGCAGACTGTATATTTCTTGTTTTGTTTGTTTCTTAATCTTACCACAGGGCTGAAAACCATTGTGGGCGCTCTGATCCAGTCAGTGAAGAAGCTGTCAGATGTGATGATTCTGACCGTGTTCTGTCTGAGTGTGTTTGCTCTCATTGGCCTGCAGCTGTTCATGGGTAATCTGCGGCAAAAGTGCGTCATCTGGCCCATCAACCAAACTGAAACCTACCTGGCCAATGGGAGCAGGGGCTTTGACTTCAATGAATACATCATGAATGACAGTAAGCGAACAAATATATATATATTATATTTAGACCTGAAATTGTACATTTACCTTGTAGCACAATGTCTTAAGCGAATCAGGAGCTAAAACAATGCAGAGGACATGTAAATAAACAATAACATCAATAGGTGTAATTAATCTTAATGAATCCCTTCATTATGTTGCTTCATGCTACTCTCAGCTTTAGCAGCTTTAAATTCTTGCATGTTTCAGTCGTCAATAAAGTACAGCTTCTACAGACTGAGATTCACCTTTTGCATAAAGAGGAAAACAGCTGCAAAGAGCTTTAAAACCTGAGTGATGTCACACGTGGAATTTAGGTGTTACAAGTCTCTTCTCTTGTTTCAGCAAACTTCTACTTCCTGCCAGACATGCTGGACGCTCTGTTATGTGGAAACAGCTCAGACTCGGGGTGAAGAGCAGACACACACACACACACACACACACACACACAGCATTTCTACTACTAACAGTACTCAAAGTAAATAAGTGCTGGTACTCGAATAGTGTGCACAAACACACACACGTAAACATGTCTGTTATAAAAAATAAATATTTACTGCACATAATTGCCAGTTCTGTACACTGCAAGTACTAGCCCACTTTAAGCACTAGCTACTGTATTTTAACAACAAAAATAAATTCATGTTTAAAGTCAATGACCATGAATTTATTTAAGGTTTAATTCATTAAAGATATGCAATTCATAATTCATAATAGAAAAAATGCAACATGTATATTATTGCATGTGTGTAGGCGCTGTCCAGAGGGCTACACCTGCATGAAGGCCGGACGAAACCCAAACTATGGCTACACAAGCTTTGACTCTTTTGGCTGGGCTTTTCTCGCTCTCTTCCGACTCATGACTCAAGACTTCTGGGAAAATTTGTACCAACTGGTGCGCAACCATTTATTTGTATTTTTACTCACTATTTGCAAGGAACTTGAAGTTTGCTTTAAAGGAAGAATAGACGTTTCAAACTGGAGCTTGCCTGCTTATTGCAGAGATGGTGTTCCATAATAACCCGTACCTGTAAATAAATATAGTTATTACATTTTTAATCACATTTTGTGAAAATGTCATAACTCTTGGTGGTCAGATGACAATGAAATGGTCACAAAGGTCATGTAAAATCACAGCTCTTATTACATTGGTCACTGAGCTCATGAGTTTGAGAAACTCATGAGCTCTTAAAGTTGTTAAAGTCTTAAAGTTCTTGTGATGTTCCTCTTTCTTAGACTCTGCGAGCTGCAGGGAAAACCTACATGATCTTCTTCGTGCTGGTGATCTTTGTGGGCTCGTTCTACCTGGTGAACCTGATCCTGGCTGTGGTAGCCATGGCTTATGAGGAGCAGAACCAGGCCACCATGGAGGAGGCTGAACAGAAAGAGGCGGAGTTTAAAGCCATGCTGGAGCAGCTAAAGAAACAGCAGGAGGAGGCGCAAGTATGCACACGGGCACATAGCTGTATTTAGTCTTACTAATTCCTGTTAACAGGGTGCATACAATTTTAATGCCCTGCACAAGACTTGAACACAATTGGGTTCCTTATGCTCAACATTAGTGCCTGAACTTACTGATGTTCCAAATGAGAACCGGTCTCTGTGTTCCAACATCTTTCTATAAGCCCTGTTCACATTGCTCTAAAATTAGTGTTTGTCCATGTGATGTATGTTCTCTGACATATGTTGTCTCTCTTCCTCCTCTACCTCATTGCCAGGCAAATGCCATGGCAACCTCAGCAGGTACGGTTTCCGAGGATGCTGTCGAGGACGATGGGGGAGGGCGTCTGTCCCGCAGTTCTTCCGAGGTGTCTAAGCTGAGCTCCAAAAGTGCCAAAGAGCGAAGGAACCGAAAGAAAAAGTGGCGTAAAGAACAGGAGGAGAAGGGCGACAGCGAGAAAGTAGTCAAGTCAGAATCCGATGACGGCAGCAAGAGAAGCCGCTTTCGTTTTCGTGACAACAGGCTTGGACGGAAGGCCTCGATTATGAACCAGGTGAGGATGGGATATAGTGAATATAGCACATATAGAATTGATAGAGCTAATTTATTTATTTCTACCATCACAAAGTTATTAAAAACATTCTTGCGGTAATGTTGGTATAACGTGAATATTTATATATATATATATATATATATATATATAATTAACAATATATTTAATTCTATATATATATACATAGAATTTAAAAAATAGAATAACGTTCTTATAACCAGGCAGTAGTGTTAATTCAACGCCTAAAAACTGGATGTTTTGACCAACATTCAAACAACATTCAAAATAGCGTTTTTAAAATTTCTGTTACTTCATGGAAACGTTAGGCAAACATTCCTACAACCTAACATTGTTAGCTGGGTTAGTAATTACAGAGAATCCCTCTGCACTTTCTCTAATTATACACATGCTTTAAAAAGGTGTGCCCCTGCTACAATCTCTGTTACATTACAATAGCCAGCTGCTGTAACCTTTGCTTCATGTTATGGCCCAGCCCAGCCCTCAAAACTACTGTTCTCTGCTCTGTGCGGTCGCTACTTCTTTCCGCTGAGTCATCGTCCATATCACCAGTGTGATTAGACAAAGTGCTACACTCAAAGATCAGAAGAGGAGGAAGTGCTGTTGCCCACTGGGCATCTATTTACTGCTGTAATTCTTTCCATCTCATTCATTAGCGCTGTTACAAAACCTAGTGAGTTGTCTTTTTGCCATACAGCCTATATAGACGGCTGCCTCTTTAGGCCACATTTGGCGTTAGCGTGTTGCTAAGCTAATGTCACTATATTAAATTATTTTTATAATAGTACTTTTCTATATTTAATAAAATACAAGTTTATTTATAATCATAATTTCTCCTGAATTGTCCGCCATCTTGGATTTATTATCTTTTGCTCATTGCAATGCATTGTGGGATTGTATTTTCTGAGAAGGACATTAGAATTTGGAGGGCGTGAGTGATTTGACTTGGGTGATCACTCTATCATCCGTTAATTAAGTCACCTTTTTCTAATTTAAGGAAATAGTTTAATGAGGAACGTTTAGTCATTCCAAAATGCAGTCAGCACCTGTTTCAGATAAATGCTGTGACCTGTATGTTGTTATAGAGAGATGTGGGGTATAGCAGGAAAACAGCATACTTTCACTGCCCCGTGAATTATTTAAACACTCACTATAAATCTTTCATCTGATGAGAGCAGTAATATGGCGTGCTTAGACAGGAACTTACACTCATGGGTCCTAGGCCCCACCCTGCAAATTCTGCTCATACCAGCCCCACTGTGATAATGGATAAAAACACTGTTTCAAGCAAACTCTGCCTTTAATGGAAGCTCATTTGACCACGTAATTATTAAAGTGTCACCCAACATTTTACCCCCGCAGTATGTTGGCCCCTGGTTTCCTGAGGTTTACATGGAAAATCACTATTAGAGATTGTTATGGATATTTAAGTAACAATAGAAAATCTGCTTAAGAATTTTCTCCTTTGTCAGTGTAGTGATTTATATAGCCTGCATAGTTTGTGGTCAACCGCTACATTAGTGAGAAGTCTCTCAGTGTACCGCAGAGAAAATGCATACACTAGCAACTAGCATTCTGCACTATCAGTGATTTTAAACAAGCAAAACTCTGCAATATTAGTGGTTTCAACTTGCATCTCGAATCATCTGTTATTGTTTGTTTTTATTTACCCTTATGTGATTTCAAATTTATACGCAGCTCTTTCTATACAATTGAGCCTGTCAGTCTAAAATAAAAATGACAAAAAATAATAAAACCAGAAAACAAGCATACAAGTTTTTATAACAACACATAAGCTCATAAATAACAGAATTTTAAATTTGGGTAAAATATTATTTGAAGTATTAGTCAGCTTCACTACAAAGAATGAAAAACACCAGAATACCAGAAAGAAGTGACCAGCAATTAGAAGTTAGATTATTCTATAAATGACTAAATGACTGGTCGGCAATTATTGTTCTAGTGAAAGAGCCAGTTGCTAATTGGCTGTATTTATATATTGAAATTGTAACACAACAGTGTTTGCCCTGTTTTTTATTTTGTACTGCTTCATGATTTTTTGTCTGCCCGTCAACCTTCTTTCTTCACAGTCCTTACTGAGTATCCCTGGCTCGCCCTTCATGTCCCGTCGTAGCAGCATATTCAGTTTCAAGGGCTCCGAAAACGAGTTTGCGGATGACGAGCACAGCACGGTGGAGGAGAGCGAAGACCGGCGCGGATCTCTCTTCGTTCCTTACAGGCGCAGCAGCTACAGTGGCTACAGCCAGGGTTCCTCACGCATCAACCCGCTGGCGCCCCACCCTGGATGCAAGAGAAACAGCACGGTGGATTGCAATGGCGTGGTGTCTTTGATCGGGCCTGGTCGCCTACTGCCTGAGGTGAAAATAGATAAGGCAGCTTCCGATGACAGTGTAAGGACGTCCACAGGGGGCAGGTTCAGAGTATAGGCATGACAAGAGTGGCCGAATACGATTCCAGTCCCAAGTTTACTATCCCATCTCAACTATTCTTTCCTGTACTGTTTGTTCTTGCTCCACCCCTTAGTGATCCATGTTCCTCTTCCGTTCCACTTCCTTTTACTTCTCCTTTATTACCCAGTTCCCATCAGCCCCCACTTCCTGCCAGCAGTCCGCCTTTTGTGAATGGCATGACCAATCAAAAATGAAATTGGGAGAGCTTTCAAGAGGTCCCTTTGTGCGCACACATTAATGCCCGTCGTTAAACTAAATTATCTTATAACTTACTCTCTCGCTGCTGTTATTCTAATGTATATGCTAATTATTTTGCCACAATGGCCATTCATAAGAACACATATTTCTTATGACACAAGCTGTACTTACAACATTCTGCAGGTTGTCACATTTAATACATACATTCACATTAACCACACCACATACCTTTTTTCTTTAAATAGAATACATTTTAAATAGAATACATAAATATAATACATTTCCGAACTTGAGGACCGCTCTGCTGCCCCCCAAACAGCGTGATGCAGGACAAATCTATCCTAACCTTTCCAGTAACAGCATTGTGCCCCGTTTTAGTTAGCATGGTGGACTGACATCCTTATACTCTCTTTGCCTTCTCCTCCTGTGTGAGTAGCATGAACCTGTGGCCCAGTTTTCACTGCATGCAGTTTCAGACCTTTATCTAAAGGTGTGCGCCTGTCATCATGTAATTGCACTGTAAAATCAAACAAATCTAAATATCCATCATTGCTCTGCTTGTTTTAAAACGGACAAAGAACTTTGCAGTTTTAGCATTCAACAAAAATAAATGCCTGCAAAAATAAATGCCTGCAATGAAGTGTAAATTGATATTTAAATGACTTAATGGCAGTGAAAGCTGGGCCTTGTAGGGTGTGTGTGAACTTTCTTCTTGTCTGTTCTTGCATGAGGTTTTAGAGGACAAGCAGGCAACTTCTTGAAGTAGGCAGCTGGGTCTGCAGTTATGAATTATGATCTCTGTATAAGTAAAATAACTAATAATAACTAAAGGAATTCTAATTACTGCAATAGGTAAGTAGGTGTCCTTCATTTAGAATATGCTATAGAGCTTGTAAAGATTATTTATGTTTTCAAATTACTCAGACATTCTTTTTAGGTGTAAACTAGCCTCAGTGTGACTGTAGGGTGACATTGTGTGGCAGGTGCTTTGGGTTTTTGTGAGCAGGTGCATGTCTGTTGGCTTGGATAAGTATGTTTGTTTGAAAAATCACATCCCTGACTTTCCTCATGTGGCTCTCTCATCAGGCCACAGAGGTGGAGGTGAAGAGAAAACACTCAGGTTCTCTGATGGTGTCAGTGGACCAGCTCAACACTTCCTTTAGCAAGAAAGAACGAGCCAACAGTGCAATGACTGTTGTCACCAACACGCTGGTGGAAGGTAAAGTCTAATAACTGCATCTAATACAGGTGACAAACTGAGACTCTCTTTAAGAGAGTGCTCCTAATCTCAGCTCGTTACCTGTATAAAAGACACCTGGGAGCCAGAAATCTTGCTGGCTGATAGGGGATCAACGACTTATTACACTCATTAAAATGCAAGTCAATTTATAACTTTTTTGAAATGTGTTTTTCTGGGTTTGCTTGTTGTTATTCTGTCTCTTACTGTTAAAATAAACCTACCAATAAAATTATAGACTGATCATTCTTTTATCAGTGGGCAAATGTACAAAAGCAACAGGGGATCCACTAATTTTTTCCGTCACTTTATTTTACATGAAAATGTTTTATCAAAACAATGTGGTTTGAAATAGTAAAAATTGGTATAAATACATTATAGTATAGTAATAGTATTTTTGTATAGTATATGAGTTGGAGTGAGTACTGATGTGCTTAAAATGGAAAACTGGATTCGTCATGATTCCCACACCGTTCCCACCATATATATTTCTGTACTTAAAATATGGAATATATTTAAAAACCTAAAACATTGTGCTACTCTTATTATTATTTTTCTTTATCCCCACAGAACTGGAGGAGTCTCAGAGAAAATGTCCGCCATGTTGGTACAAGTTTTCCAACACATTCCTGATATGGGAATGTTGTCCCCTCTGGTTGAAAATAAAAGAGATCATGAACCTGATAGTGATGGACCCGTTTGTAGATCTGGCCATCACCATATGTATTGTGCTGAACACAGTCTTCATGGCTATGGAGCATTACCCCATGACACCTCACTTTGAGGATGTGCTTTATGTAGGAAACCTGGTAAGAAAACATTATGTTTGTTGCTGTCTTTCAGACAGTTTTTAGAGACAATTTTGTATAATGTTGTAGAGCATAACTGTTGAACAGCCTGTATATATACATACACACACACACACACACACAAAAGCGACAAGTGTTGTTACAGTTGACAAATTCTCATCAAACAGTAATTTGCTAAACAAAATTTGAATTTTCTTTAAACACACACCACTGATCAGCCTAAAATCAATGACATGTGAAAATGAACGCATTATAAACGCATTTAAGGTAAAGGCGCATATTTAACTGTATCTGCCCTCTTATTTGTTTCGTGTTCAGTATATTTTTTTTCTCGGTCCAACCCTCCTCTTCATTTCTATAATGAGCTCCAACACTGGACGCTATCCCACATATCCATTTTCAGTTATGACTCTGGCAGTGCGGTACTGATGCCCTGCTGCACATTGAAAATGCAGCGCGCATTAAAACAATTTACCACCATCCTCAGAGTGTCTAGTTTCTTCCACCTCCACCCTCACTCCACCCTTCCTCTCATATCCGATTCAGTGGTCCCACAGTATTCAGGCCTATAATGCAGAGGAATGGAGAGACAGATGTATTGTTAAACGTGCTCTTGCATTAATATTTGAAATAGCGCTAAAGATCTGTACGGTTATAAACTTTAAAAGTACGGTGACACGGCATTCTGTGGTAAAAGTGTTCACATTTTTAAGAACAAGTCAGGTGTGTAAGTGTGTGAACTAAAACAGGCTGTTGTTTATCAGGAAAAGAACATTTCAGAGCCATTCCAACTTATTTTATTATTGTGAAGAATATAATTCCGATGTTAGCATTACGCATTAAGTTTGTATGTGTGTAGTTTGTAAGTGTGTATGTATATCAGTAACAAACGTTTCTTAAATAAAATTCAAATTTGTGTTTAAAGGTTCAATACAGCTACAGAAAAATATGCCACATTCTACCATTGCAAATTACATGAAGGACAATCCTCTTCTCTGTCTTTTTCCCTCAGGTGTTTACCGGTATCTTCACAGCTGAGATGTTTGCCAAGCTGGTAGCCATGGATCCATACTACTACTTCCAGGAGGGCTGGAATATCTTTGATGGCTTCATTGTGAGCTTGAGTTTGGTGGAGCTGGGGCTGTCTGATGTCGAGGGGCTGTCTGTTCTCAGATCCTTCAGATTGGTGCGTTATAAGTCAAGATTTATTTGTCTCCTCCATCCGTGTCCATGCACATGTGTCTTCTTTAATTTGTATGTATAATATTTCTATTCTTTCCTTCTCTCCTACAGCTGAGGGTGTTTAAGCTGGCTAAATCGTGGCCCACTCTGAACATGCTCATAAAGATTATTGGTAACTCAGTGGGAGCTTTGGGGAACCTGACACTGGTGCTGGCCATCATCGTCTTCATCTTTGCTGTGGTGGGCATGCAACTATTTGGGAAGAACTATAAAGACTGTGTGTGTAAGATCGCAAAGACCTGTGAACTGCCCCGCTGGCACATGAATGACTTTTTTCACTCCTTCCTCATCGTGTTTCGGGTGCTGTGTGGTGAGTGGATCGAGACCATGTGGGACTGCATGGAGGTGGCTGGACAGTCGATGTGTCTCATTGTCTTCATGATGGTGATGGTCATTGGAAACTTGGTGGTGAGTTTAAAGTTCCTCTTGTTCCTCCTGCTTTTTCCTCCCAATTTTCCTCTTGTTTCATGTTTAAGTTCCTCTCTCTTACTATACAAATATCCTGCCCCAAATGCCACCTGTAGCCCCTTGGCGTACTCGTCTGAGTCAAAGTGCAGGGCAGGTTTTTATTGAGAATCTTTTTGAACCATAAAATGACCAATGGGCCACCCCAGGGTATTGTGATATGGAGACTTGGACCGCAAGTCCATATGAAGGGCCTGTCATTGTCCACAGATGTTTTCATATAAAGAACTCATGTTTTTCTTAATCAGGTGCTGAACCTCTTCTTGGCCTTGCTGCTCAGCTCCTTCAGTGCTGATAATCTGGCAGCCACAGACGACGATGGCGAGATGAACAACCTGCAGATCTCTGTGATTCGCATCAAGAAGGGCATCGCTTGGTTCAAAATTCATGTACGGCTCCTGGTGGCCCACGTTCTGAAGAAGAAACCTCTGGAGGATGAAGACAAACCTCTCGATGACATGTATGACAAGAAACTCAACCTCATGGGGAACCACACTGGAGTGGACATTAAATGTGGAGATCTGAATTACCCCAAGAACGGTAATGGGACTACAAGTGGCATCGGGAGCAGCGTCGGAAAGTACATGATCGACGAGGAACCCATGTCCTTCATACACAACCCCAACCTGACAGTGCGTGTCCCTATTGCTGTGGGGGAGTCAGACTTTGAGAACCTCAACACGGAGGACTTCAGCAGTGAGTCGGATGTGGAAAATAGCAAAGATGTGAGTATGGTGTGAATGAGGTATGAAAAGTACGGTACACAGATTGACTGGACAGGAACGTTAGTCCAGCTAATAGGGGCCGTTTTCAGAATGTTGGCTAATGTTCTTTAGAGGTTATCTCAAAGTTATCAAATCTTGCAGTAACATTAGTAAAACACTTTTTTAACATTATATATCACATTTCAAAGACGTTAATGTTTTGAAAATGTTTCTGATTTAAAAAGTTTGAATAACATACAAAAAACACTAAAGGGAAACAATAGGGAAACATTCATACAACCCCAGAATTGTTAGCTGGGAAGAAACGTGGCAGGGACTGATGGCCTTAGAGAGCTGTGTATGTGAATGATGTAGATGAACAACAGTGCTGGGGAACGTTTAAAAACATAATGTTACGTTTACTGTTGATAAAGATAAACCAATTATACACCAAAATGTCACCACAGTTCTGCCTCTGATATCAGGTGAATTTCAGCCGGCATATCTGAGGCATTGCATTAAATATAGACAGATTTGAGGCAGCCAAATGGACTGCAGAACTGCAGCATACAGATGCATTTAATTTAATCTAATGTAAAAGAAAACAGCTTGACGGATTTATTCTAAACCCTCAGGTTAATACAGTATTATTTATGTATGTGCTTATTAAAAAAAAGGACTTAACCTTTTTTGATAACTTGCTGGTTATTGAATAGAAAAGCCAAAATATTTTGTTGTATATGTTAAGGTGAAATAAAACCAATAGACAAGCGTATGTAGCAAATACAGTTTTCTTTAAGGAATTGAAAATGGCTTACTGCTGCTTGCTTGCACAGAATTCACAAGGATCATCATTTTGAGTCCACAATGCTTTTAGCATCATTTCACTTTGGAGAGACTTGGCTTGTGCGTTTGCATGCTGGCAAAGACAGAGTTTATCTGGCACAGTGAAACGATTGTGTAACACTCCATTGCAGGAACAAACAACACATTATATATTTACATGCATATAGCAAGGTTATATTAAAGCTTCTTGATTAAGGATAACTTATTCATTAATAAACAAATGCTGCGTGACAGTAGAGTATGGTCTTCCAAATGATTATCAGATTATCCAAATGGCATTGGCTAATCTTGAAGAAAATTGTGTATTTTTCTTTTAGCGTTTGACTAAACTAGTATTTTTTGCAGTGGTGTGATCAGATTATAGCAGTATTTGTCTATAGAGTGTGACCAGATAAAGACAGTGTCAGGAGTTGATTACAGACTGCAGATTACAGCAGCATGGGCGGATTAAGGCAGGCGGTAGAAGAATGTTGAGTTGTGCTATTCCTGTGATTTATTACCCTGCTGCTACTGCTGAGTGCTGAGCCACTCAGCCAAAGAATAGATGCAGTCCACTAGATGATGTCATGTTTTTTCTTTGTGCGCGCATGTGTGTGTGCACGCTTTGCCATGCGTGTTTGTGTGTAAAAGGTTTATTAAAAACAAGACATTGAAACTGGGTTTCTCATACACTGCTAGGAACCAGATGATACCAGTAAACTACAAATATCCCAAATCCTATAATAGCAAGAAGTGTTCCTGTAGCTCAATTGGTAGCACATTGCATTTGCAGAGCAAAGGTTGTGGGTTTGATTCCCAGGGGAACGCATGTACTGATAAATTTAGTCTTGAATGCACTTTAAGTTTCTTTAAATAAAAGCATCTGCCAAAAGCATAAATGTAAACACAATACACTGTCAGGGTTATCCTGTCTCTGGACAAATTATTTTTATGGATGAAAACATGGATAAAAAATAGAAACATTGGTAACAAATAAAAATAAACACTAATAAAAAACTGAAAGCATCCTTGTAAAATAAACAAATCTAATGCTGTATATTTTAATAGCTTCAAATCTAAATAATTCATGATCTATACTGTTTATGCTATGTAGGGTCACAAGGAGAGCTGGAGCCTATCCCAGCATGCCTTGGGCCATAGTTAGGGAAACACCCTGGACTGGTGGCCAGTCCATCGCAGAGCTTCAAAACTCTGTCATCAAAACATCAAAACTAACTAAATCATTAAATTTGAATTTAATTGAATGAATTGGGGCAAGCTGGAATACATGTCATCTTAATGACAGCTGTGCAAAATATATGATTTTTTAAAATGTCTCATAAACATATGCATACATAGATTTATACTGACATTCTTGTCATTGTCCTGGTCTGAGTGCAAAGACTGGGTCACCTTGACCCAGTTTAGATGTAACCGATCCAGAACTGCTAAACTACACGTGCTGAATATCTAGCCAGTGGCATCGCAGTAGATCATGCTTGTTAGCCAATCAGAGCATTGCTGGGTGTGTGTTCATTTTTGATTGGCCGGGCAGAGTCAGCGAGGACCGCAGTGATGGTGTGTGAGGGTCTTTTAATGCTTCTGCTTTGGACACTTTGACTACTGTGTGTGCATTGACGGTTAAGGTTTTCTAAAACTGCTGTGTCATCCTGGCCTGCCATGATTACAGTCAGGCCCTCCAGTCCAGAACTGACTGCAAAGGAATGTGTTTGTGTGTGTATGAGTATCTGTCTGTGTATGTAGCTGTTTGTGTCTTTGCATTTAGGTTCAAATTAGGGTAATTGCTTGCGGTTTGATGAGTGAGGAATTATGTTTCATTTTAAAGTTGCTTCCTTGTAAAACGACTACAATCATAAAAGGTAATGTAAAGAAAAAATGAGGCAATAGTTCATGAAAGTATTTTTAACATTTCAGATGTTTATTATTTGTCATTGCCTATTATTGAGTATAATTCAGTCTGACCAATTTCACACTATGTATTTGTCATTAAAAATGATTGAATTTGAGACTTAATTGTATTAGATGTTATATTTTAATTTAATGCCACTTTAAAAATAATGAGATATCAACGATATAAAAAATTATATCAGATATTTATTTTACATTCTTTAAACATCTGAACACAGGGTGTGTCATCAATCCTTAGTATAAAGCAATACTATATCACAACAATGTTTGAAGTACACAGTACATTATATAAACAATCTTTAAACACTGATCTCGTGTAGTGACTTTCTCAAATGTTTTATTTTATGGGGTTATTATATATTTATATATTATATAGCCTATTATGATTTGCCTTCTGTGTTGCTTTTATTGTGTTGTTTATCTATTCTCAGAAGTATGATCAGGTATGATCACCCACAATACTGTAATACGCAACAAAAATAAATCAATAAACAGCGCCTAATTTGCATAAATTGTTGCAATAAGTCATTCATCACTGTCTGATTTGCATATAAAGATGATAGTTTTCAACCTTGTTAATTCTGTGAATGTTGAGTCAAGGTTAATTATGGCTTGGGTAGAGTGAATACTAATTAAGCTAGATACCCAGAAGAGCAGTGAAGGTTAGTGCTAGAACACATCTGGTCTCAGTTTATAATTAACTAGTAAGATTATTGACTTGCTAATACTAATGTACTGATTTAAAGTTGTATTGTGTCTTGCATTTAAAGATTTCTGTGAACTGACACAACAGTAGGTTGTTCTCATTTAGTGTAGGAAGTTACCATGGAGACTATAAAGCAGGGATTGTAGAGCAGAAATCATGGAGAGCACCTTATGTTGACCTTGTTTATGACCCTATAAAAAAATGTCAGCTCTCGTTGACGTGAATAAATACAATACAGGAGAATGCCTAAGCAAATCTATACTGATAAATTGATGTTTTCTCCCTCAACAGCTGGATGACACCAGCTCTTCTGAGGGAAGTACAATAGATATAAAGCCAGATGAAGAGGAAATGGCCGTGGTGGAGGTGGTAGAGGAGTACTTGGACCCGGAGGCCTGCTGGACTGATGGTGAGCAATCCGTGTGTTTGTTGGCATGTAATTATACACTTTGTTGTTGAGGGTTCGGTGTACTGCGCATGAAGAGTCACTATGTTTGTGTGTTCAGTTTATGTGCACTGTGTATTTTAGGCTGCGTGGCACGTTACAAGTGTTGTGACGTCCCCATTACTGAGGGCTGGGGGAAGTACTGGTGGTTTCTGAGAAAAACATGCTACCTCATTGTGGAGCACAACTGGTTTGAGACCCTCATCATTTTTATGATTCTGCTCAGTTCTGGAGCTCTGGTGAGTCCAAACACGCGCACACACGTTGGGTTTTCATCTTTAATGGGGCCATTCATAGACATAATGGTTTTTATACTGTACAAACTGTACATTCTATCCCCCTACAGTACCCCTACCCTTAAACCTAAGCATCACAGAAATCTGCAAGATGTTGTTGAATGTCACTAAGTACGGAATAAACACTGTGTAATACATATTATTGTTAATTATTAATATCTGTTGGAGGTCCCTGGAGGCCCCTGACATTTAAATGCTCTAGAAAGACTTTCTTGTTGCACTGCTAATACACTATAACACCTGAATTTTATTGTGACTGAGGCTGCATTGGTTGCCGTGTGGTATGTGATCTATGTAGGTAGCTAATATCTATCACTGTATTGCACTGTACGTTGCCCTGCACCTCAGCAGTCTGTCTTGGAGCTGCAGTATCTCATGTCTGCTTTTAGGGACCACAGCCAAATGCTGTAGAAAAGGCCCCACATGTAGGAGATGTTGCCGCCCCTCTGTTACTGTTAGGGATCATCACCAAACTCCCGACAATGTGGAAATTTGAGCCATAGCACGTAGTTGCAGTGCCACACTCTGGTGATGTCAGGGACTGAAAATAAAGATTAAATCTGGGAAGTAGCAGATCATAATACAAGCATTAGTTGGCTTTTAAATAACGATACCGTGCAACAAATGTAAAAAAGTGTATATTTGTCAACACCTGCTGTAAATCACATTCATTTTTTGAACGAACTCATCCATTAATTTCACAAAAAATGAACAAATTGATGATGTACAAAAATGTTCCTGCATATATTAATGAGAAAAACATATTTCTCTGCTTTGTTGCCAAGGCGTTTGAGGATGTGTACATTGAACAGAGGAAAACCATCCAGATCATTCTAGAATATGCAGACAGAGTCTTCACATACATCTTCATTCTGGAAATGTTACTGAAATGGGTGGCCTATGGGTTTGTGAAGTACTTCACCAATGCATGGTGCTGGCTGGACTTCTTCATTGTGGACGTAAGTAACTAACATATCCATAATGCACAGTTCCCTTTGAATGTAACGCGATGGACTTTTAAACAGAAATGTACTTTGATATTACTTTTAACACAGTAGTGGTTGAGTGCTTTGCTTTTATATATCAGAGGGTTGTATATGTCAATGTAATGTTGTTATAATGAAGTCAAATGTGTTTTTTTGTTCTGTTCTTTCTGGACCTCATGGTCTGCTCTGAGGTCAGTGGTCAATGTCTGTAGGCAGGTCTAAAATCAGATGATATCTTATTTGGTATTGTGCCCTGTTGCTGGCTGGTGTGTTTAGTAATCGTGTTATTAGTCAATCTGGTAATGCAGAGGTGTTTTTTCTAAACTATTGGTATGTGTTTATTGGAAATAAACTGAAAACAGACACAAGAACAAATATACAGAGAAATTGTGATTGGTCATACATGTTTACATTATATAACTGAAGTATTATGGACATTACACAAGAAAAAGTATACAGAGAAATTGTGATTGGTCATACACGTCTACATTTTATATAACTGAGGTATTATGGGATTATTTTCACCTTTATTAACATTGGTATAAGAATCAGCAATAACTATTCACTTTGAATCTTGCATATTGAGCCTGAAATTATCTTGCAACCATGAAAAATTATAAATAGATGAACTTTTTTAACTTAAAAGTATGTTTATTCTATTGCTTACTGCTATTATTTTTGTTTAAATGTAAAAAAATGTATCTGTCATAGAACAATTTGGCCAGGTAAAATCAAGTATAAAATGGACTATGGCTCATTACTCAAAGATTCAAATGGCTACATTTGATGTGAAATCTGGTACTAAAATCCAAGGACAACATCCAATGTTTGCATTAAGTGAAAGCAGGTCTATTTCTAACAGAACACACTCCTTTATCCTTTATTCTATTTACAGTACCTTATTTTAAACATTTACAAATGTAGATAAAGATTGGATAAAGTACTGTTAAGGATTTTATCTCTTTATGGCTCTCTTGGTAGAATGGTAATATTTGACAATACTTGCAAAACATTGGGCTTTTAACTTCAAAAACCAGTCAATGTTTAGAAATGGCACATTTCAGGAGTTTAGCCAAATCAAAACAGGGTTTATGTACATACACTAAAAAAAAATTCGTAAAGATACAGTAACTGCTGAGGTGGTTACCGTACAAATACACTCAAATTCACTAAAACATCCTGTTTGTTTCTAGGGGTCGAAGACATGGTGAAAAGTGGTCATATAAATAAAAAAAATCATTATGCAAGAAACTTTCACTATTTTATGGAACAAAACGCTGACTATCTTTAGCAATAAAATGCTAACTTTAGGGGAAAAAAGCCTAAACAAGTAGCACAATATGGACCCTTTAGTTCTTCAGAATTAGATGCAAATATAATAAAAATGTGTGTCTACTGTCTGGATGAAATTCCTAAAAAATTGTTTCAAATTGATACATTATCCCTGACAGGCACTGTAACCTTGTCTCTATATAGCGATGGTGGACACAGAGGGCCTGAGGGGCCATAAGAGAGCCGGGAAGTGAGGGGCCAGGGTAAGGTCTCTGTCAGGACTCTCTGGTTCTTTTACAGGAGCTCCTCTCTCTCTCTGCCTCCTTACTGTCCCAAACCGCCCTGTTACCCTGTTACCGTACAGTATGCGGTTGGTGTGTGTACAGTATGTATTGTGCGTACAAAGTACAGTGAACGTGCTTGTAAATGTGTCCCCTCACCTCTGTTTTTGTATCTCAGCCACAAGTTTCCTTCCAGGTTTGCTGTAAGCTGTTTTCCAAGCTTCGTCTGCCTGCAATAGCAAAACCAAATGACATACTAAGATTAAAGGAAAGGGTCGCCCAACATGCCTGTAATTCTGATTGATTAATCCCATGTTTAACCTTAATCTCTATCCTTCTCTCTCTTTCTGTTTTTGAATACACATATGGGCATATATACATGAGCATAGGTTTGTGTATGTATGTTTATATGTGTTAACTGCCTCTCAAGCTCAGTGTCAACGTAGATTTTCTCTCTCTGTCCCCAACATCCTCTTTGACTCTAACACTGTGGCCCATCTCTCTCTCTCTTTCTCCCTCCCTTGCTCTTTCTCCCTCCCTTGCTCTTTCTCTCTTTGTATAGGTGTCTATAGTCAGCCTTATAGCTAATGCGCTGGGCTACTCAGACTTGGGCCCCATAAAGTCCCTGAGAACTTTGAGGGCTCTCAGGCCCCTGAGAGCTTTGTCCCGGTTTGAGGGCATGAGGGTAAGATCCAGGACTGCCCCATGCATGCCAGTCTCTCTGTGAGAACACGACTGCATGCTGTAAACCACCATTGTGCAGAAAACAATGCCACAGCTAAAGAGGCACAAGCAAATCTGTCAGGATTCTGGAAATCCAAATGATGTTGCATTGGCTAAACTTACTCCTCAAGTGCATGTTTTGAAAAAATATCCGCATGGAAAACGTGTTCAACATTGCGTCATGATGCAGCTGAAGTAGCACAATTTATCTGCAGTTTAATTGACGATATTCCTAAATGATGAAACTCTCCTGTTTAATTCCTTCTTATAGCAACTTTTGGGGAAACTTATGGTTTTAGAATGAAGATGAGATAAAGAAATAATGGGATATTATGTGAAGCTGCCTCATCACAACCATTCCTTTGTTTTGTTATTATTACTTTTAAGTGCAACAGCATTGGTTGAAGGTCTGTTTGGGATCTTTCAAACATCTAAAAGCCTAAATGTTCCTCTCCATGTTCCTCTGCCATTTGCTCAAGTCTTTCTTCAACCTAAACCCCAGATCACATGTTCTGTTTTCACCGAGCATCTTCTTACACCTCTTACACCAATATTTGTCCACTAATTCTTGCCGCATTATTCCACTTACTGGCTTGCTCCAAAAATGACCAATTAACGTAATGAATGTAAACTGTAAAATGATTTGTTAGTTTGTTTGACCATCATTTAAGCCCTTTATGTTCAATTATAATACCATATTAAACCTTTGCAGTTTTTTAGGTCAGGGGTATAGATAAGATATGTTTGATG
>JAZGTJ010008930.1:6506-20214 GCA_036877575.1 Botia almorhae | reverse complement strand
CTGACAGTCTCCTGAAACTGTGAATCTTCTGTCTGGCTCGACTCAGCTGTTCTTCAAGAGATCGAAGCCTTCCTGATGACACTGGCCCATCTGACTGTCCTGCAGGAATCCTACACACACACACACACACACAGTTTGTTAGCCTAAATGTCTGTCTGCTCATTGTGTTGATGAGTAAAGCAATCAGACACAAATGCTATGCAAATAAACAGGGTTACAGGCTTCAGATGTTGATTTCCTGGATGAACTGGTGATGAATACAATGATCATCATTTTAACATTACAGCGTTTAGTGTGCTGAGGAAATCTGCCGCCTAAATCGGTGTAAGGAACAACTGCTAATTACAGCTTGACTTATGAGATCCTTTTATTTGAGATTGTTTTAGTACAGAGCACAAGTAACATACTAATGAGTGTTTGTGAAACTCCGCATGAAACAAAACACAACTGCTCATGCAAGATCAAATATTAACATATTATCCTGTTTTAAAGCTGACTGGCATTTCCTTTTGTTTTCATGGAAGTAAACATGTTATTATTTGTCAAACCACTGAGCAGTTTGTTTATTTCTATTACATATAAATATGGTAATACTATATAAATATAAATGACTTTCACATGCATATGCATTACTGTATATATTCACAGAAACACAGATAAGCATGAAGAAATCAATAGAGCATGTTAGCTCAATTTGTGAGAGAGGAGGAGGAGAATATTCATTAATATAAACACTAAACCATTTATACGAGTGTCAGTCTCAGTGAAATAAACCTAAAGCTTTGACCTGTTTAAAGACCTCATCCAGCGCTGGATGTCAGCGCAAGCAAGGCTTTACTAACTCGGTTAGCAACTAACCAAACAACTATAATGATCTTTGGATGATCTTTAAGGATGATGTTGTGTGTATGTAGGAAGCCAGCAGAGGGGCGAGTGAGCAGACCATCACTGCATGTGTGGAGAGAGAGACATCAGGAATGAAGCATTGAACATTCCTGTAGATTAACACTCCACACACACTTCAAAGAGCACAGATGGTGCCAGCAAAAATACATATCTGCAATATATGCAAATGGAAAGTGCCTGAGGACTATTGAATTAAAGTCTAAATGAAACATGTTATTAGAGCTCAGAAAAGCTGTTCAATTCCATCTTGTGAGTGTGACACAAGCATCAAAGAGGGCAGAACTTCAGATCTGCTGATGAGGAGCAAAAGAGCTCCATCCACGAGGGAACAGCAGCTAAATGACATCACAGAACAGTGAATAACAGCCAGCACTGCTGCAGAACTCCAGGAGCAAAACACCAGAACGGATCAGTCAGCAGATGATGATCTCACAGATCCAGAAGACCAAACATCTACTGAACAATCATTACTGCTGTTTGCATTTGATTAGAGGCCTCCAACCTCACAGTCGGCCTGCATGATTCTATAGTGAGGCTGAGTCAAGCGAGTGTCTCACACTGAACGCTGTTCTGTGTTCTAAGGTTAAGTTGGTGTGTTGTTGTTTGTGTCTTCAGGCGCTGTATGAAAGCATTCAGCATGATTCGTCCAGGGCTTGTCATGTGGTGACAACACATCTCCTGATCCTGACAGAGGCAGATGTTTCTTCATCCAGTCAACACTCTTCTCCCTGATGTTCTCCAGCACATGCTTCTGCTCTCTCCTTCTATTCAAGTCTATAAGACTTCTTGTTTTAGCAAACTGGTTTTTAATGAACACTCTTCCAGCTCTGCCAGGGACAATTCAAGCTCTATCAGAGATCTACAGACTGGTCTGGTGCACCTTCATGTTTGAGCAGATCAATAAGAATGACTGACTCTCAGAGAAAACACACTGTGTCTGATGTGTGTTTACATCAAGATTCATATCTGAAACAGGAAGTTACATCCTTCAGCCTGACAGAGACAAACGAGCACTGTTAGTTCATTCACTGATTATCATGAGAAATCCTCAAAGAACTGATGTTGCACACTGCCATCTCAACAAGAGGCCAGCACATCAAGACAGTGGGTCAAATATTCTTCACACTGTCAGTACATCCAATCATGGTACCACAAAACCATGTGTTCTAAAATAATCACAGTATTCTTTAAACCCTGTGTATTAAAGAAGCATATAAATATCATGAACAGTATGTTGTTACCATGTTTACCTGGTTTACACACAGTTTTTTCTCTTATTCATAGAAACTTTAATATGTGGTTACCTTAGTGACTGGGCCATGCGTCGCAGGTCTTCATTCTGCTGTTTTAATCTCTCCAGTTTTGTCAAGATCTTCGCCAGTTCCCGGCTGGAGCGTGGCGCACGCTCGCTGTCCTTCACCAGATGACCCCCGATATAAAACAGCAACGTCCCCCAGGCCAACAGAACCAGGGCTATCCAGCGCCACGAACCTGCCCACGAACGCATGCTGCTGCAGAACCCCGTCACAACAGACGGCAGACGCGCATGCTGGATCAGCCAATCAGAGCACGGTTTAAGAGCAGCCTGTTTCAATGTGGTGTCTATGTTGGTACGTCAACACACCATTTATGCATGACGGCTGGTCAAGATGGCAGACCTTCCATTTCATTTCTGTAGTTTGTTTGGAGATCTGATGATTGTGATTTTACTGCAGTTCACTGGCTTTGCTCTCATCTCATCTCGGGTTGGGTTCTCTGCATTACTGTTCTGTAGAGAAAAGAGAAAACATGTTATAGAACAGTGCAACTGGATCAGAACAGAACTTATCTCAGAGCTGCTGAGCTGGGTTCCTGGTTGTTTAAAGACAAAACTGCTGCCACATGATTTAACTGGTTTCCAGAATATTAACAGTTGTAGCGTCGAGTTTTGAGCTCCGATGATTTCAGTGTGGTGCTGCTAAATCTGGACAAAATCAACACATACATGTTTAGTGCTGGAACTGAGGTACACTCCCAGCTCACCTGTTCACTTATCAAGAAGACATTATAAACCTGATGGAGCGTGAAGTGTCCACTGACACCAGAAGTATTAAAATCATTACAGCCAGTGAAGGTTCAGTTAACTGAACCCAGTGCAGTCACACCTCCTCTCATCATGCTTTGCTTCCACAGTAACATCTCATCTGACCTTTCAGACTCAAAGCTTCATCATTTTCATGATGTTGCACAGCTCTTATTTATCTGTCAGTCATTTGTAGGAAAGGTCAAGCCAATGACCTGCTCAAACTGGAGCTGTGCTCCTCTCCTGCTGCTCTGACCAGAGGAAACGCCGGGCGGTCGTACAGCACAGAGAAGCGTCTGAATGACAGCTGAATAATGCACATGTGACCTCACCATCAATTATATTTAAGGATGAATTACAACAGGATTGGACGGAATTAACAATCCAGGACAGAATTCCCATGGGAATCACCGGACACACTCTGAGATGTGCTAGAAGAGATGTGAGAATAAACTCTTGATCATACTGTAAGAGTCTTTTTCTGGCTCTTCTTCTGAAATCATTTATGGGTTATATATCAGATCCATACAATCAGGATACAAAATGACTTATTTGTCACAAAACTGCCAGTTTCTGTTCAGAATTTGCCTAATTTGCCTTCAACATTTGGACCCTGCAAACACTGACACACTGACACACACACACACACACACACACACACACACTGGACTGGACTTCCACTGGCACGGGGAACATGTTTGTTCAGACTGGTATGTAATTAGGACAAGAGAAGCAATCAGGAGAAATCAGACGGCTCGTCTCGTCTCTCTCCATTGATTCATTAATGATGTCCAAACATAATGAACGAGGGTTCAGATCCACCTGCTGCGGCCAAACGGGCCCTACAGCCAAACTCAGTGACACAACATGTTTATCGCCACACTATCTGACTGGTGTATAGCCATTTGATGACATCATGGCCTTTTTCTGGTTAGATTAAGAGGCGCTGTCACACTTTCTCCAGTGAAACAGATTCATGATCTTCATGTTTAATATCACACACACATCTACAGTGAAGGGTCTTTTATTAATATGGACTGCAGGGAGTACATCTGACCTTTACACCCTCTGATAGGTAAGGTGTGACTGTGGCGCTCTGTTGCCTGAGCCCATGTGCCCGTCCTTCTCTGCAGTCATGTGTCGTGATGACAGCTGACCTTTAGCAGTCCACAGCAGGGCCCTGCGTTTACTCTCATCAGTCATTCAGTTAAACCAACGCACAGCAGCACTGCAGCTTCACGCTGGTTAAAATATGTGCAGCTGAAAAGACAAAAGGTGAATTCCACTCAAAGTCAGATGTAGAATGTTCCTGCTTCATATCTCTGGCTTACTGCGTGCTCAGAAGGTGAAATAAAGACATTTAGTCGAGTGACTTCTGAGGACGCAGTCAGTTAGGAGATTGCTTCAGAAGGTTGCTGTCAATGTAGATGCTCGACTGAAGAGCAACACAATTCAGAGAGAGAGACCGAGAGAGAGAGAGAGTTAGATCTATGAGCAGACTGAGCTGTGTGAATGTGGAATCTTCTCACTGACTGCTAGATCTTTATCCTTTAACAAACGTTCAAAAATGATTCACTGAAATGTGAAAATTCATACAGAGACCTTCTATTCAGCACCTGAATTCGACAGCAGGGGCAATAACACTGATAATTGTGTGTCACTCACTCTTTTGTGCGCTGCCATAGACAGAAAACACACAAAGTTAAGAACACTAACAGATATTGGGGGTCTTTGCTGTCAGGACTTTAACTTTCACAAATCAAATGTTATGACAGAGAACAAGAGATAGATTCATCACAGGCTGTTCAAACCCGTTACAGAGCTGTAATCAAATGAATCTGTTGCTGAAACATCTTTCAGCCTTTCTTTAAAATAAGCCAACCCTAACCCAACAGACAACCCCATAAAAAACAAATAATGCTTTTAGTGTAAGAAATCTTGACTTACAGTAGAAGTGAATATCAGAGAAATAAAGTGCATTAGTGGGAGTCTTATCTCTCTTACATATAATCAAGAAATATTAGCTGAACACACCGCTGACTAAACACTCAACACTTGTCACTCACTCATGAAGTTCATAATGTTCATAATCAACACGAGGTCTGGATGACAGACAGAGCTGCTGATTGATAAATAACAGGTCAAACCTCGAGGTCAGGTACATTTAATCTGTAGAGTATTTCATGATCACAATACATGATCCACGAGTCACTGAATCTTTAGCAAAAACAACAAACCTGTGATCTAAAAACGACACTGTGTTTTGTGCTGATCATCCAGACGTGATGCAGAGATCATGTTTTCTGCATGTCTGTGTACCTGGTACACAATTAACTTCACACGATGACGCTATACAGATATTCATATTTAAACAAACAAATCTCAGCTTTATAAACAGATTGAAAGCTCAATTATTCAGTGTTGCTCTGAACACCCGGCGCATTACACACTTCCGCAGCTGTAACTGCCTCTCTCTGGTGAAGGTGATGTGGTATCTAAGGTTACGCGGGATGCAGCGAGCATGCTGATGTGTCTTTTATCTGAGAGGATGGAGGAGCGCGTCAGTGTGCTTTAGCATTCAGTGAGAGTGAACCACAGCACACAGGAATGCCAACAAGAGCTCTGCAAAAACACCAAATCCAGCCTCATATCAGAAACATGAACTTCATCCACACACACACACTAACAGACACTCACACACACTAAAAGACACTAACAGACACTCACACACACTAAAAGACACTAACAGACACTCACACACACTAAAAGACACTAACAGACACTCACACACACTAACAGACACACACTAACAGACACTCACACACACTAACAGACACACACTAACAGACACTCACACACACTAAAAGACACTAACAGACACTCACACACACACACACCCACACTAACAGACACTCACACACACTAAAAGACACTAACAGACACTCACACACAATAGAAGACTCAGGCCTCTTTCTGTCTGTGTGCAAATAAATGATTCATTGGAAGGGTGATTTGTCTGGCTGTTAAACAGGATATTGTCCTGGTGTCTTGAGTGAAACACTGAAATCCCTAAACTTTCTCATAAGCAGCCTGGAGTACCTGCCCCCAAAAACTCTCTCGCTCTCACTCTCATGCTCCGCCCACACACCAATGCTGTCTGAGTCACCCAATAACTGCTGGAATTAGAGCGAGTCCTCCATCACTCAACACCGAGCGAGCGAGAGAGAGAGAGAGAGAGACAGAGAGCTGTGATAGATAAATATGCTGAACACCTCACGGCAACAATAACAAACTTGAAATTATTCTATGAAAAAAATTCCTGCAGTATTTTGTCTTGTTTGAAGGATCGCTGTATATATTCTTATACAGAGAAGACGAATCTTGAATACTTGAGAAATTAACATAAAATTCTAAGAGAGTTAACAAATTCTGTGACATTGTCAAATATTTTTGTTCTTAAGCATGTACATCAATAAACACTGTAATGATTTTATCAGAGCAGAGTGTGAGCTGTTTTACATTACAGAGCATTACAGAGAGTGAATCTGGACATGCAGCTTCTTATAACAGTAACATGATCAAACCTTCTCCAAGAAACTGGTGCTTCACAGCATCTGCTGCCCTCTACCATACACATAATCACAATGATCAGACTGCCAGCTGTGAACAACAACAGTCCAGTTTCTGCTGGACACACATCCAAATACACAAAACATCTTCATCCAGACCATCTGACTCAGTTTGAATGTGTCCAGAACTCACTGCTGCAAAGACTAAAATTACTGACATGCCACAGCAAACCATTCAGCAAACGGTCCAATACAATATCTGCATTTACACCCAATTCACACCTCTGCACACAGTCAAAACACCACCCCCCCAAACACACACATGATGCAAATGAGCTCCAATCAAATCCTTCCACTGAGTGTTTACACAGGGAGTGTGAACATCTGCAGGACAGCATCATTACCCATCAGCCCCCAGCACACACACTAGACATGTGCCTGTCACCTTTAATTGGAGACTCTTTAGCGCAGTTTTCTCTTCTGATAAACAGCAGGTGTCACACATCGAAAGCTTCTGCAAACCCACCCTCTCATCTTTATTCAGGAGAGATCTGTACAGAGAACAGAGAAATAAATACCAGCTCATGAAAACGGTGACATTTAAACACTGACTGTCATATTTTCACTATATTTATTTCCCAAACTTAACACACAAACTCTTGAATGTAACCTTGAACAAGATGTATCATGATAAAGATGTTTTTCTTGCTGTATTTAAAATAAAAGTCTGATGAACTACATCGACACACACATTGTACCCCACAATGAAATGCACCCATCTTCCTTTATAGAATGAATCAGAAGTAACTTCAGATACATGATCATTATTTCATCTGTCTGCTGAGAGTCAAGAAATTAAAAAACAGACAGTATCTATTTTGCCCCTTACGATGATAAAGATATGAATCACAATGCTGTTTCTATACAGACGTCACTGAATTCTAACAGTCTCAAAGATGACGGTATAATGTAAGGAGAAACAAACTGACTGTGTTTGGTGGAAGAAATCTTGACTATC
This sequence comes from Botia almorhae, assembly GCA_036877575.1. NCBI lineage: Eukaryota > Metazoa > Chordata > Actinopteri > Cypriniformes > Botiidae > Botia > Botia almorhae. The sequence continues at coordinate 12,659 of JAZGTJ010008930.1, read as the reverse complement.
ATCATAAGCAATGCTAGAGAAATACACTGTATAGTGTGCATACAGTAACAGTGTAGACTGTGACCTCTCTTACTGGAGTGACGAGTTTATGTCTGTCCACATGCTGGAGGTATAAAGTGAAGGTGATGAGCTATCACCAGAGATAATGTGTTCTATTGAAGAGAAAAATGCTGAAGTGTATGAATATGGTTTTATCTGTCTCTCTTTCACCCTGTGAAAATGTTTGAGAACCCATCACTCCACACGTGAAGTTCCACTGAATCACTTCTGAATGGGACTAGAGGACAGCTGAACTCTGGGCTCGTGTGATTGGCTCAGAGGTTTAAAACACATGCCACAGATCTCAAATACATCACCCATGTAAATGAACCACAGCAGATTAACAAAGAAATCTGCAATTAAAAAAGCATGACAATGATAAAACACAGAAACACAATGTATGTGAAATGAATGCAATCTCAGTGTATGCTGGATTGTGTTGGTTTAGTCAGTTCACATATATAAGAGGCTTCAGGATGGAAAGCACTGAGTTAAGAAATGTTTGAAGCTATTATATATTATTTTGAGCTCTTCTGTTTGTAACAAAACTGCAACATGACAAAACAACACAAACATTATTTACAATCCCAGTGTGAACTGTCTGTGCTTGAGCCAGATGAGAAAAAAACAGAAGGAATTTTATTAAAAACAAACAGCAGAAATGAAAAATGAGAGCATATGAGAAGACAGCGACACACACCAGAAAACAGAGAGACAGAATATCAGTGGGACACAAAACATTAGAGGGTTTTACAACAGGGCCAAAAAATAAAATAAAAACAAAACCAGAGAGAAACACAGAGATAATTGCAGAGCAGAAGAAAACTCTGAAGAAAAAATCCTTTTGTAGCTACACACACTTAAAAACGGATTCATTTCTGTTGTGTTAAAAAACAACATCGCAGCTCTAATGAGGATTTGGGGGGAAATGGGCTCAACTGTCATAAAACAAAATGCTCACAGATGTGTTTCACAGGATTACAGCTCAAGTCTAAGAAAAGTTGCACGAGACTTTAAAAGCAGCAGTCTCTCACAGCTGGGAATTATGGGTAGAAATTCAAATGAAACATGCAACATTATTGTATCACTATGGCAAAGTTTTCCATGCAGATCAAAAAGGTTCATCCTGAGGCACATATGCACACACACGTACACGCACACAGACAGACACGTACGAACACAGACACGCACACACATGCACGCATGCAGACATGCACGCACGCATGCAGACACGCACTGGTATTCTGTGACAATAAACATCTAAACTGATGCCCTTCAAACAACAGAGGCTGGTGAAGAGTGAAAGGATTCAATGAAACATTCAGATGAAAGTATGGAGTGTTTTAGTCATTTCTGTTTTAACTTCCACACATTTCTAACAGACTCTCCTCACATGTTAAAAACTGCTGCTTGTCAGTACTAACTTTCTGTGCATTTCTTCATCCCTCTTCAAAGTTTGCAGTTTAAAAGGTGTTTGACTCTTTCAAGTATCTGTTTTCTTCACTACAGCTGCAGTTTTCGGCAGTCAACAATGTGAATGTGCGGTTGAAATGACTTGCACTGAAGGTGAGATCTGAACCAGTCCAGCATATAACAGAGGCGGGATTCTTGTGACCAAAACCCAGCAGCAGGCTGACAGAGTTAATGAGACTTACAATATGGCCAAACCAAAGTATTTTTTTAAACTTGCATAATCACATAATCAAATGATGCCTAGTTAGGCAACTCACTAGGGTATGAAACAGAGGCAGAAACAGCACTGAATAGTGAACATGACTCACCCTGCACTCACCCTACGTTAGCATCCATGTGAAAGCAGAAACTTTTTTTATGCTCTGCTGTCATATCCAGCTCACACTGAACGTCTAAGCAAGTCTCTTCATAACGAGAGTTTTTCCAGGGCTGTAGAGATAATGTGCTCACTGCAGTGCTCTCTTCTCCTGACATCAGTTCATTAGTGCACACATACAATGAGCTGATAATGTTGTTCTCTAATAGACAAGAACCCTGGAGAGAACTTCAACTCAAGAGCTTCACTTCTGGAGGAACCTCCAGAACTGCCATCACTGCGGTGGAGAACCGAGAACATTTTCACCAAAAACACATTTCCTGCATGGATTTAAAATACAGTCTATGCAATACAAATAAATGAAAAATCAAATATATTACCAGACAGAGAGAGAGAGAGAGAGACATGAAGACCTTAACAAGGCATTTTCAAAAGTCAGCGGTCCACCGAGCCTGACAGCTTTCAGTATTGTGCTGTTGAAGTGATTAACAGGGAGAAACACTGAAATGTGATCAGACCGTTGTCACAGAAACCATTATTACTGTTTCGATTACTGACTTCACATGTAGCATTAATCTGCTTAACATCCATACAATAGACAACTAAAAACAACTCTGTACGACAGCAACAACCAACAACAACAACCTGTAAAACACAAACAAACAGAAATGTACTTTAACTGGATGTAACTCGAAGTAATGCAACTCAACACACACAGGCTGAGGTAATGAATAATCTGATGATACTGTCTTTCATCCAAGTCATATTTTGTCCTAAAGACCTCTACTGTCTCACTCCATCACAGCCTCACTCATCTTCTGCTCATCCAGCCCTTCACTGGAACAAAAGAGCAGCAGAAAGGTGAGCGTCATTTATCTTGCACTCGAAGACAATATCAAACTCCAGCAGTCAACAGAACTCTATCAGAAGTGATTTCACAGAGCTGTTTGGAGCCAGCACCCCACACGACTGTCATTCACCTACTGCTCAAACTCTCCATTGGTCAGCCAAGAATTATTTAATAACTCCCAGTGTGATCCAATAACAGAGAAAGAGTTACCGTGCTGTACAGAAGAGACAGTGGGGGCAGAAGCACTGCTGAAACTCTCTGAAACACACTCCAGACTTTGAGACCCACATGAAACACACACATTTCTCTCACTGCAGAAAATGTTTGTCTGTGTGTGGAACCTGCATCCAGAAAACATCTGTTGTAAAAATGTGTGTGTACAGTAGATCCCTCTATTAATGTTGCTCCATAAAGACCCATAATGCCAAAGATTGTGTTGATAAACAGGTTGTAGCACATTTTCAACACACTTTCTGCTGAGTTTAGCATCTAGACACCACAAAAAACGATCTCAGCTGCAAAACTCTACCTGCAGCTGCGCTACTGCTCTTCGGTACATGCACCAAATACTGCGACCTGTTAACATAAGCACAGGAAGAACATGCTCTAATAACTCCTCCAGTGAGAAACAGGCCTGAACAGAAACCAATGATTTGTGTTGGAGATGAACATTTCACATTATATAGAATTGTACTCGCTTCAGGGCTTTTATTCTGTCAGTATTTACTCTCATTTCAGCCCCAGATCCAGACTGAGTTACTTTAAACCTTTYACAGCTAATATATAAAGATCAACAAGCGTGTCAAATACCGTGCAACAGATGACACACCTGAAAATATAAATCTGTGTTAACCCGAAACTGGCATGAGCATGTAAGAGTCGTGTAATGCAGCTCTTAGTAATAAAGAGCATCATTCTTCTGGCGTATTAACACGTCGCGGTATCACTGATTTTCTGCAGCAGCTCAAGTGATTCTCTGCTAGTCAAATAGAGAAAGAGATCGTGTGACATGTGTCAGATGTGTATTTATTAAACCTCACACTAACTGCATTTCTGCCATCCATGACAGATGTTTTCTGAAAGAGAAAACTCTGTCAGAAAAAGACAAAGATGAGACAAAAACATTCCTCTAAATGTTCAAAGGTTGTTTAGGACAGACACGTTAAACTGAAATGATGAATTTAGCATGAAAAGATATCAAACGTTTGTCCAGAACAGAGTGTGAAAGCACTTCAGTTTCCAGTTTCCAACACTCTGCTGGGAAACAAAATGTTAAATTGAACTTTGAGAAAGAACTAATCACTGTTAGCAAGATGAAACCGTGTTAGTCTTTAAAACAGCGCAGGAGAAACCCCTCTGATGGATATTCAGAGTTTCGCTTCAGGCATTTACTAGCCGATAAACACAATCTAAAGCAGAACTGTATATTCAGTTTTGTTCTTGAATAATCAGCACTTGTTTTTTGCAATCACAGGCAATTTACAATAAAAACAGTTTTCTGTTCAGTCTGCTCATTCTGATTCACACAATGAAAGAGCTGAGGATCTGACTCTGCTCTTTTATGTTTAAATAATGAGAGTTTAAGTGGGTTAATCATTTTAACCATCATTTTCAGACGTTCATAACCATTTGAACTCTGTCAGATCAAGCACTACACCATGTGAATCTCACAGAGGTTCCACACAACATAAACAGTGACTCTAAAAATGATTTAAACAACTTAAAAATACATTAATCACATTTTCTCACACTTATGTTTTAATTTTTAACCTTTCATTAACTGTTGCCAAGGTGATTTTAGGGGCTGTATAAAGTCAGTTGTTCTGTCAGAGTAACCAGAGGTTTAATGTTGACATGTTACACTAACACTGACAGCTAACAAACATTAAACGTCATTGAGAAGATGACAGTTAGCAGGATCTGACCCAGAGACTGTGGCGTGTTAAAATAAGACAGCGTTTCATACAGCACAGTCAGCATGACTTTAACAAAAGAAAACATGTTAATAATATCTACATACAACCACCTGAAGCATCGCCTCAGGCTCTTGATCTCCTGGCTGTGAGAAAACATCAAAGAACAGAAGAGGTCAAAGATAATCACCTGCTCTCTCTCTCTCTCTCTCTCTCTCTCTCTCAGCCTGAGGAGAACAAGAGATGGAAGATCTATCACAAGGCGCCAGTAAATCAAAACTACCAGACAAATGTCAGCACATCTCCAATAAGACGAGTTTCCTGACCTTCACTCAGCACCAATACACAGAGCGAAAACATACATGCTCATATGAACTTACATGACATTAAAGGCTAAAAACGGAGACATAATGTCACAGCTTTATCCTCCAGATCTCCTTTCAAATGCGTTTAATAAAGGTTTTTTATATTTTATGACTCTTTATCTGTAAGCTGTTCAGTTGTGTTATTAACATGACAGTCTGCAACAGGCTGTCTGGACACGTGCTGTGTCTCAACATCTAGTGTACGTCCTATCTGAACAGCACTTTTGAGCGTCACACTCGGAACTCCCCATTATGATGCCCAGAAATGCTGCAGACTCGAAACGCACCTGTGAGTGAAGAACAACGCGGTCCAGATCTGCTGCTGCTGTCTGTCATCATGACGCCCGTTGACCGCTGCTGACTCGGACCCGCCGTCTCCGCGAGCTGCAGTGACGCGCGTTTGTTTATATGCGCAGATATGAACACACGTACCTTAAACACCGCCGCGCTCCTCACGGAAAGATGCGCTCCGTGTGAAGATGAGGGAGGACGGAAGTGTGTGTGTGTGTGTGTGTGTGTGTTTGTGTGATGAATGCACTCCAACAGCAACATCACGAGGCGTCAGTGCGCATGACAACACACCCGTTACCGGCTGACCTGCGCTCACTCTCTCTACCTGTCCCAAAATCTGACACCACAATATGTATTTTATTACAAATAAATCATTTAATACAATTAAATATTTAGTATATGGCATAACCGCTGTAACCTGTAGTGTTTGCACACACACACGCCCGCAGTTCACAGTCATTATGTTCTGAATCTAACATGAATGTGTTTGTATGGGGACAGAAAGAATACAGTCATTCATTCGTCAATGTGAGACTCTGTTCGACACATCTGCTTTACAGGAACAGTATTCCAGAGTGAGGAATCCCGCTGTTTTCCTGGAGATGACTGAGGACTGTGGAAAAGCTCAAGAAACACTCTTGAGTGTTGAAGATGTGAAGAGATTAAAGGTTAAAGGATTAACATTCAGTGTGATATTACAATGGCGCCATCTGCTGTTCAGACAGTCACATTTCCCACCCGCAGCAGTACACGAGTGTATAACAGTGACACACGAGTGTGTGTGTGAGTGTGTGTGTCTGTGTGTGAGAGAGAGTGGGACAGTGTGTGTGTGTGTGTGGGGGGGTGATTGTGTTTGTGGGTCAGAGTGTGTGTGTGTGTGTGGGTCAGTGTGTGTGTGTGTGTGTG